>PVKE010002296.1:0-65251 GCA_004027555.1 Craseonycteris thonglongyai | reverse complement strand
TTGGGTTCTTGGTGAGGCTGCTTCCGGTTGTAGATGGCCACCTTCCTGCTGTGTCCCCACCTGGCAGGGAGAAGCAGCTCTGGTCCCTTTCTCCTTGTAGAAGGGCTCTAATCCCATCCTGGGGGCTCTATCTCCACAGCCTCATCTAAATCTAATCACCTGCCCAGGGCCCCACCCCCAATGCCACCCACTTGGGTTTAAGGCTTCTCTCCAGGGATTTGGGGGTGGGGAGGCACCCACATCCAGTCCATAACAGAGAAGTAACTTGCTCATCAGCAAGAAGGTCTGGGACTGACGTCTCTGGGCTCCAACGTCTGCTCTCGTACCCTTTGCATGTGAGGAACAGCACGAGGCCTCATCAGCCATCAGGCGGGGAGAAGGTGGCGGGAAGAATGGGAGAGGATGGGACTTGGGATGCTGATGCCTCTCATTGAAGCAGGGTCCCAGGAGAGCCGGAGCAGCCAGTAACCATTGTCCCCAGCGAGATCCAAGGGGGAGACAGGCCGCAAGGACCCGGAAAGGGAGCCACGGTGCTGCGAGCTGAGACGCCCGGCGTTCCCTCGTTCCCTCAGGTGGAAAGCTCCAGCCAGGGCCTGAGCAGGGCCACCCCCTCCTCCCACCCAAATCCTGCCCCCAGGAGGCTGCCCCGCCTTGAGCAGGGAAGTCCCATCGGGGTCCTGGTCTCTATCGGTGGTGTCACAGGGATGGGACTGTTGTCTGTCCTCCTGTCTGAGACGCCTGACTCACACAGCACCATCTGTATTTTTTTAGGGTAGGAGCCCATCACGAAGGGACCATGGTCATTTCTGCACCCCAGGGGCTCACAGGAAGCCGGTTACAACTCCCAGAAGCTTGGCCGGGTCCCTTTGAGATTCTGGACGGGGCAGGATCGTTCTTTTCGACCCTGGAGGGCGCTTTGTCCTACCTGAATCTTGCCTACTCGGGGCCCCTCCCCGAGGCCCTGCCGTCCAGTCCCTTCCTCACACCACCCACTACCTGTCCTTCCTCCCATGACACCTGGGCCAGCCTTCCCCTCACCCTCAGCGTCCAGAGCCCCGAGTGCAGTCTGTCGTCCGGCTGCCAGGCTGGAGTCACTGGGCTGCTGGCACATTGCCCCCTCCCCTGCCGCCCAGCCCCCCTCCTCACGTCTCCCTCTCACCGTGGGGACTCTCGTGAGGCAAGATGCCATCAGTGTGCATCTTGATTTATCATCGGAGATGCTGCTAAAGGCTCAAGCATCTTAACTACCGATTTAATTTTTCACGACCGCCAACACACAAGCAGTTTTTTTTTTGTTTTGTCTGGGAGATTTCTCCCTGGTGAAACAAGACAGGAGAAACATCGCAAAAAAGATGCAGGTCCTATATTTTCCTCATCCACCCTGGGGCCGTGTAGGGGGCTGGCTCACCCTGGCCCCAGAGACAGAAGCTGTCACGCCTGGAACTTGGGAAGGTGATCGCATTTGGATACAGATGTGGTGACAGTTAGGACCAAATGACATCACAGGAGCAAATGACACGGCCAACGTCCTTATGAGAGAGGCAGGAGAGAACAGTTACATAGGAGGAAAGGGCTGTGAAGAGATGGAGATGGTGGGGAAAAGGCCCCCGCAGAGACCCCCTCCCACTGGCCAGTGGTGGCCCCCAGCCCTGTGTGTCCTCTCCAGCCACCATGAGACAAACTAAAACCAGGATTGGCCGCTGTGGACGTGTGTCTCCAGCTGTCCTCCCACAAGAGGTCTCCGTGCCGTGTAACCTTCGTTTCTGTGGAGTGTGATGTGACGTTCACTCTGGGCGAAAACTCTGGGGGGCAAGCAGTCAGGTCCCAGCAGCAAGTGAGGGGCCCAAGTGGGCAACAGGCAGGGGCAGTGGGGCAAGAACCGGACAAGCCCAGATGGACAGGATGAACCCGGGATGCCTGGTGGGCGCTGTTGCTGTTGCTGGTGGCTGAAGCAGGTGCCTCAATTCCAGGATGTGCCCAGCCCGGTGGATCCCCCTTTGCCCACACCCCTCAGCCCATGGTTGAGTTGTAGAAATAATTTCAGAGGACAGGTTTTGAGCCCTCCCAGTCTCCAGTGACATGGTTCATCACACCTGCTAAGTGCATGCTGTCATCGCGGCTAAGAGAACAGACTTGGGAGTCAGCCACTTCTATGTTCTGATTGACTTTGAACTTACTCTTTTACCCACTCTTCCCACTTGTAGAGTGGGAAATACCCTCCTCAGGACAACTGTGAGACCGGGAACAGTGCAGGCTCACCAAGAGGCAATAAGGTATTCACTTCCTTCTCCAGTTCGAAGTCACTTTCCCCAGAACAGGGGTCATTTCTGGTTGTCAGGACGGGCATTTTGTGGGTAGGCCAGGGATGCTGCCTAACATGCACAGGGCAGCCCCTCCCCACCCCCACTCCCAAATGCCAATGGTGCTGAGGCTGAGAAACCCCGCCTGGGGGGTGAACATCAGACGCGGCCAAGACTTGGGTGAGGAAATGGAGATCCAATCAAGTCGGGTGATCTGCCTAAAAACCAGTGCTTGGGGTGGGGGCAACAGCTTGGAGCTTTGAACTTAAACCAAATATTTTCTTACCCCCAAAATGTGCTCTTCCCACCTGTCCTCAGGTAGAAAGGCCCACACTATACTATGGCAATTCCGAGAAAATAAAACCACTAGTGACAGGAGAAACTGTCCTAGAGCTTTCCGTCACACACGTTTACAAACCACATGCAAATACACTCAAGCACAATAACGACTGGGTGGCCTTTTAGAAGCACCCAAGGCTAGTAAAGCTAGGTCCCTGGGAACCACAGTCACTCTAGCCCCAGCCGACCTGGCTAAACACTGGGAAGTAGGGGAAGCTCTGCCCAAAGGTTACGGCGCCATCTCCCACTGCAAGTATGACGGGATCGTTCTGTGCTGAGTACAGACGGGGACAGATATTCCTCCACAAGTACCAGTGGCAAGACAGAAGTCTGGGCATGAACTGACAGGTGGTGAAACGTTTTTCTGGGCAGCCAATTGTTATAATCAACTTTGCATTTTTACAGGTTTAAGTGTAATAAACACATTATTTCTCTATCAGAAGGTCATTTTCATTTAGAAAAGAGCCAGCACACACAAGCAGCAGCAAAGGAACACTGGTCTCCACACAAAGCGACGTCATTTCTGCTACAAGGGTTCGCACCACTCTCCCCATCCCATTAAGTCAGTGACAAAACCTTTTAGAAATGACACCATAAGATGAACTTTATTTTAAAGCTCATAAAAGGCTTCACAATACTGTTTACAAACAGAATCCACATTTCTTCCATTTTACACCTTCACAAGACAATGCACTGTATAACGAGGTTTTAAAGGTTTTGTTCGGCATGCTGCAAACACATTTCACTAGCTTTTGCATTACTCAATACATTTTTAATATCAAAGCAGAGTCATACTCTATTGGACAGAATTTTAGAAAGCCCTTGTAAGATCAGACTGTCTTGTTTACAAACATCCACACACATGCTGAAACGGGAGAGCAAAACTCAAGAAAACTACCTTGGCAGAGCACGTGCTTAACGATTTTACCCACAGCGCTCTGGGACACGCACTAATTGTTTCAGTTTCTCCAAAAGACAAAAGTCAATTTCATCCTCAGTGATGCAAATGGTAACACTGCACAGAAGCTTAGTATGAAGTCACAATTCCACAGGAATCTGAAAGTTACCAAGGCAATTTTCCCTTTTAGGATCGTAGACTACAGACTTAAGCTTTTTCTTTCTCCATATAATACACAAAATTTCTAGACATCCTTAAAAAAGAAAATATAGTCTCAGTATGTTACTTAGTCACATACAACGGTAAAAATATTTTATTCCTTGCAGGATTAAGCCAATCTCACATGATCTAGTCCAAGTCCATTTTAGCAGAACTCTTCTCATTAGGGTAACATTCACCATTCTGATGTGGAGGTTCAGCACCAAAACTGTTCTTGCCTTCATCTAAATCATCTTCTTTTTTATCAGTATTTGGGCCATTTGGAGTTCTTTCCAGTTTGGGTGATTCGATTTTGGGTTTGGGTTGTGTTACTACAGGTTCACAAGTGTTGTTCAACTCCTAAGAAAGGAAAACAAAACCAGTAATCACATTAACTAAGACACACCCAGTTCATGTCCAATTACTTTCCTATATACCTGAAACAGTATTTTTCTTCAAACTCCAATTATACACATCTCAAGAGAATTCCATTTACTCATTACACTTGCTCAAAACTATGCTTGGGGCATGATCAAAGAGAAGTGGCATTTCAGGGACTTGCTAAGTCCTCACATGGTATTACCTCCTTTAATCCTCATACCAACATTAAAAAGTAGGAATTACGATCCCCAACTATGGAACAGGAAAATGGTTCAGAGGTTAAGTACCTTAACCTCAGTATCGGAAAACTAGCGAGCGAAGCTCTGGAACTTATCACAGCCCATGGACAATGGCTCACACCACGATAACCACCTTCACTGCCTCAGTTTCTTGGTTTTCTTTCCTCTAAGCCCCACACACCCAGCAAGGCCTCCCCTGATCAAACGCCAACATGGGTCCTTCTCCACTGTCCACATTCCCTATCCCTGACTCTTCCTACCAGCAGCACGGACCACCACCTGACCGACTGCCACACGTGCTTACTCCCAGTCTTCCTGCCACGAGCAGGTGGCATCCACAGAGGCAGGGCTTTGCACACGGAAAGTGTAACCCCTAGAACAATGGCTGGCACGTGGCAGGTAGGGAGGGGTTCAACAAATACATCTGTTGAACTGAATGAGTAAATGAAATGGAAATTGAACAGAAACGTGTTTTAAGACCTTCTGCATTTTGTGAAATCAATAATAAACTACAAAATCTAAACTGGTCTCAGTCAGGATTAGGTGAAAGATTTATAGAAAAATATCTGGCCAAGTTTAAGGTTCAAGTGATTGCAACTTGAGTCCCTAAGAAAACACAGCTGTGAACAGACTGTGACACTCACCTTTATTTTTGCTTTAATTTCCTGAGCACGTACCACTGGGTCCCGATCAAGACTCGTTCTGGCCTGAGCATTCATGACGTTATTCATCCATTCCATCATTTCATTCACGCATTTCTCAACCTTTTTCATTTCAGACTCATCAATATGGTTAAACTTCTCATCCTGAATGGAAAAAAGCATGGTCACTCAATTTTCCATGATGTTCAAATCTACTTCTGGTCCCAAATACCAAAAATAAACTCTTCATTTAAGAACGTCTATATCTGGTGCCCACTCCCACCTAAAAAAAACAAAAAAAAACACGTCTATTTGCAACAAAGATTCCCCAACTTAAACATTAGCTTATTAAAACCTAGGATTAAATTGTTGTTTCTGGTCAAGATGGTGGAGTAGGTAAACACTATGCACGCTTCCTCTCACAACCACCTTAAAATTACAGCTAAGCTACAGAACCACCATCACTATGACTCCCCTGAAGTCTAGCTGAACCAAAGCCCTTCAACTAAGGACGTACAGAAGAAGCCACCTCGAGACTGGTAGAAGGGGCGGAGATGTGAAATGGGCTGGCCCCACACCCATGAATCAGAGGAATATTTTGGCTGTGGAGGTTCCCCCCTCCTGGAGAAGTGAGGGGTCCCAGCCTTACACCAGGCTCACAGCCCAGGGTTTCACAGCTGGGGAGAGAAGTTCCCAAAACTTCTGACTTTTGAGAACTAGCAGAGATTGTAGCTAAGTGAGATCAGGGCAGCTAAACCCAGGCGTTCCTCTAAAGTGCCCACGCACAGACTTACTGATGAACTCGTTGCTCTGAGCTCCAGTGCTAGGGAAGCAGCTCCAAAAGCACCAGGGACAGATGGGGAGGAACTGAGTTGCCTGGCTGCAGGGGCAGCTTTCCCCCAGACAGAAGTGCTGGTAGAAGTCACTGTTTCTTTGTTGAGCACCCCCCGCCACATACACACACACACCCTCGTATGCTCAGGCAGGCAACAGCCATATTTGAGTTTCCATTAACCTGGCTGATACCACTCGCCCTGCCTGGTAATTTTCTGAGACCCGCCCCATGCACTGTGGGTCCACCTAAGCCACTTCCAGTGACTTTTCCATTCAAATGGCCTATGTGGCTCAGGCTATGGGGACTTTCCTAAAATCTCTCAAAGGTTCACAAATCCCAAACCAGTAGCCTGTGGCCGGAGCATGTCCTGTACCTCTTGCTGAGAGCCCCAAGTTGGTACTAGTGGCAACCATGTGCAGATCACTTTGTAGCTCATTCCTAGTGGCTCTGGGCAGGGCACAGGCAGCTGAGCTTGTCCTACAACAGAGTCCCTCCCAAGAGGCCCCAGAAGCAGTACATCTCATGGCCAGCTCAGAGTACACCGCAGCACCAAACACCTACACAAATGACACAAAAAAGGGGCAGACTGGGCAGGCACCAGAGCCCCGTTAGAGCGAATCCTACTTCCTAGGGCCAGCCCCCACGTCACAGCTCCTCCACTGCAGTCACGGCCAGTCAGCTGAGGGCCAATCCCTCCCCGACATGCAGAAAGCAACCAGAGCTCAGCTACAACAGAAGTGTACACACAACCCATACAAACAACACTTTCAGCACAGGGCTCAGGTGACCATGAAGACCGTGTCACTGGGCCCCACAGGACACGTACAACATAAAGCCACTCTAGTAAGATCAGGAGACATAGTAGCCCTACCTAATATATATAAACAAACACAAGGAGGCAGTCAAAATGGGGAGACAAACATGTCCCAAATAGAAGAATAGACGAAAGCTCCAGAAAAACAACTAAATAACATCTACCAGATGCAGAGTTCCAAATCACTGGTTATAAGGATGCTCAATGATCTCAGGGACAACTTCAATAAGTAGATAGGAAATACAAAATTGAAGATAGAAAACACAAAAAAGTCAGAAATAAAGAATAGTGACTGAAGTGAAGAATTCATTAGAAGGAATCGACAGATTAGATATAGCAGAGGATCCAAACAGCGATTTGGTAGGTGAGATAGCAGAAAACACCCAATCAGAACAACAAAAGGAGAAAATCCAAATAAACGGAGGAAGTTTAAGGAGCCTCTGAGACAATAACAGCAAGAGCACCAACATTCACATCATAAGGACACCAGAAGGAGAAGAGAGAGCAAGAGATTGAAAACCTAGTTGAAGAAGTAAGGTCGGAAAACTTCCCTATCTGGAAAAGGAAGTAAGACAGTAAACCACGGAAGAGCAGAGCTCTGAACAGGTCCACACTAAGACACATCGTAATTAAAATGCCAAAGGCCAAAGACAAAGACAGAATCTTAAAAGCAGCAGGAGAAAAGCAGTTAGTTACCTACAAGGGAGCTCACATAAGACAGTCAGCTAATTGCTCAACAGAAACTGCAGGCCAGAAGGGATTGGCAGGGAATATTCAGGGATGAAAACCAAGTACCTACAACCAAGATGATGATACCTAGCAAATCCGTCACTTAGAATTGAAGGACAGATACAGAGCTTCCCAGACAAGCAGCAGCTCACGGAGCTCATCACCACGAAAACAGCATGATAAGAAAAGGTAGAAGAACTTCTTTAAGAAAAAAACAAACAAACAATGAATAAAATGGCAGTAACTACATATTCATAAGAAATTAAATATAAATGTATTAAGTGCTCCAATAAAAAGACATAGGGTGTTAATAAAGCAAGACACTCACACGTTGCCAACAAAAGACTCACTTCAGATCGAAAGACACACACAGACTTGAAAGTAAAGGGACAGAAAAAGGTATTTCATGAAAACTGAATCAAACAAAAAAAGCATAGGTAACAATGCTTTTAACTGGCAAAATAAACTTGAAAACAAAAGCTGCAACAAAGCAGGACCTAGTTAAGCCCTCTTCTGGGTATCTATACAAAGAAACCCAGAACACTAATTCAAAAAGACATGTCCATCCCTATGTTCACTGCACCACTATTTACATAACCCAGATATGAGAGCAAGCTATAAGTATCCTTCCACAGATGAATGGATGAAGTGGTACATACATACTCAGCCATAAAAAAGAATGAAATCTTGCCGTCTACAACATGGATGGACCTAGAGTGTATTAATGCTAAATAAATTAAGTCAGAGAAAGACAAATACCGTATGATTTCACTTACATGTATAATCTAAAGAACAATCAATGAATAAACAAAACAGAAAACAAACTCATAGATACGTAGACCTGACGGTTGCCAGATGAAAAGGGAGTTTCGGGGAATGGGTAAAAAAAGCAAGGGGTTTAAGATGTACAAACTGGCAGTTACACAATAGTCACGGGAATGTAAAGTACACACAGGGAATATAGTCAGAATCATGTAACTATGTGTGGTGTCAGTGGGTACTAGTTTTATCAAGGGGGATGACTTAAATGTCTAATCACTATGTTGTACACACCTGAAGCTAATAGAATACTGTATGTCAAGTATAAATAAAAAATGTAGAGTTATTAAAAAAATAAGAACAAAACACAGGGTAGCTTCCTCCCAAGCAGTCGCACCTGACTTCGGAAGTCAGCCGCCATCTTGGCGTAGTGCTGCAGCCTCTGCCCTAGCTCTTCAAACAGTTTTGGTCGTTCCTCAGCTTCTTGAAATCGAACCTTAATCGGAGTTCCAAGTTTCTGAAACAAAATGTAATAAATGAGTATTTCTCATAAACATTTTTTAAAGTCCACAGGCTAAAATACAGGCACTGCTTCCTGCGGGGAGAGGAGCCTACCATTAATTCCTCCAACTTGTCCACATACGCCTGTTTAGCTTGGTCCTCTCCTTCCTCATAGAGCCAGTCCTCTGTCTCTGTGAGCAGCTTCAAAAAATTCTGATGATCCTGTGTGTGAAACAAGAGAACCAACAAGACGGACAGCCATTGTCAGAAGCGTTAACCACCGAGCAGCCAACCTTACTTCGTGGAAGGCACTCGGATTAGCTGGATTCTCTCCACTGAGAAGTTATTAAGGAGCAACACACACTATGCTGCTAGCCTCTTACAGTGCTCCAGGGACAGCGACAGTTAATTCTGTCTCCTCTGTCTCTTACACAGGGACATTTGAGAATTTTTGGTAAATCGTTCTTGCTGACATAGAAGTCCAACTTTGGACAATTTACACACTGAAATGTGGTTATAAAAAAGCAATCATTTTTCTGCCCCCCAAAACAATTAGGTTTTTCTTAGTCACTTTCTATTCACTTCTCACCTATCAAATACTGAAAGGGAAACTAGACAAGTTGACAATTCCATTAGTGAACACATGAAAAACTCATTCCTACCCAATTCACATAAAGCATGCATTTCTACTCCAGCCTCAGGAGGTCTAGCTGGTTTGGGTAATCTCTATCTCAAAACCCAACCACAGCAAATCCAGGCAAGGTGAAGACAGAGCCAAGAACTGAAATATAGTATAAAGTAGCCCAAAGATTGTAGGATTAGAATAGACTCCTGGGTTTAAATTCTTTTAACTTCAGAATCCCTCAATCATCCTAGATTTCTATCTAACCAATTGTTTTCCAAGTCCCACCTTTCACAGTTGTGCTTCTGGGATTTACTTAAGAGTCACACTGACGTGAGCTTAGAAAAGAACTAAGGGGAATCATGGTGCCTGATAAACTTTGGAATGACTGGCTGAACCTGTCTTATTGGATTAAACAATGAGAGAGAGAGCAACAAGAGGCCAGTCACTAAAAAAAATTCTTGAGGCCTTTGAAAGCATGGATTTTCTCTGAGCTCATCTTTCTAGTGCCATAACTGTGGACGTCATAGACTGATTAAATGTCTGACAGTATTTGCCATCCATAAGAAAACCTAAGAAGTCATTGGGGTAAACTAGGATAGAACAAAACTACAAATCACTAGTGTGCCTTTCCCTCTAGGACTTTGTTTATACAATTTCTATTTCAAGTGGTTTTGTTTCCAAAAAGCTCATTACGTAGTCCGGTAGAGGTTCAAATGCCAAATTTGATATTAAACATCACATATAAAATTATCTGAACAAAAAGAGTTCTAAACATACCTGCTCACATATAAATTTTCCATATGGCCCACACAGCTTGTCCCTGAACTCGTACACGTATTCCTCCACTGCGTTTTTAGCATCGTTTCTTTCCTTCTCCAATTTATCCTGCATTATCATCTTACCCTGTCAGGAAACAGAAAAGACTGACTCTTCACACTCTGATGTTAACAAAATCAACAATTACACCCAAAAAATTAAGTGTCAACGATTCTAACTTATACCTCCTAAAACTCTTCCAACAAACCCTACAAATTATTCATTTTCTAAATACACATAATAGGTTGTGAATTTTTTAAACAGCATATAAAAAAATTATATAGCTTTTATATTTCAGATTTAATACTAAAAAAACAATTAATAGTTTTTATATAATTTTCTTTTATGCAGTCATATACATGGTTGTCTTTCAGTGGGATTAATATTGGCCCACAGAGAATGGTCAGACCACTTTGCCACCATTTTAAAATCAAAGATAAATTACTTAAGAGTCAGTCCATTTACTTATATTTATTGTTAAATGAATTTCTAAATACAACGTTCCCATCTGAGTAGAGGTAAACAATCTCATTTCACATACTCTTAAGGCCAGTGGTCCCCAACCTTTTTTGGCACCAGAGACCAATTTTGTGGAAGACAATTTTTCCATGGTGGGTGGAGGTGGGGGGTACACATGTGCACACCTCCTGCTGTGCGGCCCGGTTCCTAACAGACCATGAACCGGTACCAGGGGGCGGGGGACCCCTGCTCTAGACTACAGAGTAGCACAGTGTGTTTTACACAAATACTCAGTGTGGCCTGAAATACCCACTGTACTGTGCTCTGTGCTAGCACATGCTGGCATCCATTTCTGCACAAGAACCTGGGCATTCACATACCAAGCAGAATGATATAAATTTCTTTAATAAGGACGCAAAAATATAAACAAGACGCTTAAAAAATTAACTTGAAAAACTGTTAGTTCTGGCTTCGCACAATCCCTAAAACCATATAAAACTTGGAATATGAAAAATAATTATAGCCATTTTATGTACTATAAATATGGGCAACATGGCCAAACCAAACATTCCAAAATAAGAATATTTAACTCAAGTCCTCACCTCTGTTTCAATGTACATGTTAAGCAAGTCTTTGCCCAGCTGCCAGACCAAGTTGGCTTCAATAGGCAGCTCCACATTCACCACCTTTATTTTAGGTTTTTTAGCTTCTGGAGGCTGGTCAACTTTCTTTTCATTTGCCTTTGGGAGGTTTAAAAAAAGGAAGAAAGTTCTTAAATGAGCCTTAAAAACAGTAAAACTATCCTATTTGCTGATGACACAGGGATAAATAAAATCCTTACAAATATGAATTGGAAGCTATAAGGTTGATTCCCACCCGTCCATTGTAAATCAGGGTTGCAATCATATCCAAGCATCTACACTCTCCTTTGAGAATTCACCAGGACATTTTCCTCTTTTCATATTAAGCTTATTCTCTCCTGCTAAAGCTTTGCTTCATAGGTCTTTATATTCTAATCTTTTAAAATAATGTTTGTGACTCTGAAGTAAAAAATATTATTAAATTGCCACATCTTTACAGTCTAGAACGGGGGTGGCGAACCTATGGCACGCGTGCCCAAAGTGGCACGCAGAGCAATTATTTCGGCACACAGAGCTGTGAATACCATTTAAAAAATTATTGTTTATGCTCTTATAGACATAAAAATAATCGATACCTCTATCTCACTCGATGGGATGGCACGCGAGTCGAGAGAGTATACTCTTATTTCATAAACTTTGGCACTCAATCGCCAAAAGGTTCGCCACCCCTGGTCTAGAATCTGACATCTTTATAGTCTAGAATCTGACAGTAACCAAGGACAGACTGACCAATGCTGGACACGTCAGGATCAACTATCTCTGTAACATATACCAAAGTCCCTATATCCCAATATTGTAACCACTTTAATTATAATTAGCACCACACAGACAAGAGCCTCTTAAAAGTTTCCAATGAATTTGGAGATTATACACACACACATATATACACACACACACAAATCTGTATGGGTGTGTCTCCTTACTCCTACTATCTCTGCCTTTGAGTCACATAGCACATCTCATAAGTAACTCTGTAAGGTCAAAAGAGGTAAGAGTCTTAAAATAGCAAATGAGGTAATACAGAGAATGCTTAGTTTATTGTAGGTTTTTCAAAAGATATGAATACAGGGCTAAAGAATAAGCATCTCCTATGGCCTTTAATTTTCCAGGCCTATTCCAGGCATTTCCATTTCCGCAGAATCCCACTTGCACAAGCGAAGGACACCAGTAGGACGCCGAGTAGGGATGAGCAGGGGCACATCACATGTACCCTGGTTGACTGGGATGCTCAAATAGGAAGAGGCTAGCCCATGGCTCCCAGCATCACTGCCACTGGACACCACGAAGCTATGAAGGATGTTAAAATTCTGGGTACTTTATAGAAGAAAGTGGGGTTCAACAGCTGCCCAAAACCACAAAGACAGAGATGGATGGGAACTTGTTCCGTGTCTCTTAGACATCCACGTCTGCGAGTGCCATAAGCTGTGACACTAGCAATGGCCCAGCCAGCCAGCCTGCAGTCCTCATGCCCCAAGAACCCTCCAGTACACTGTTCACCCTGTGGGGGCAGGAACCACAGGATGACAAATGGATCAGATAACACCTACACCTATCAGAACACAGGAGTGCAACAGATATCTGAGAAACAAATGGCTGACAGCCCATGTCTGGCAGCTGAATCAGGGTAAAACTATCGGTAGCACATTAAACCAACTACTGATAAAACCAATGCAACACAAAATGGCATTCGACATGGCACACACGAGGAAGCCTCTGAGGGGGTGTGTGGGAGCAATCTACAGAGCCTGACACCGGTGCTCCCACCTACAGCGAAGAGCATGAGATGCTACCGGTGGCATGTTCCAGACGGCTAGAGATGATGGGCATGCGCCAGTTTACACTCAAGGGCAAGTGAGGGCGGTGATGCTGAAATGAAGGCACTGCCCCTAGAGTGCAATGCTGCCCCACCAGCGCCGCGTAACATGAAGCTCTCGGAAACCAGAGCCAGGACCTACAGCTCTTCAGGACCCCGCTCCCCTCAGGATCGATCAGGGCACGGGGACAGTAATACTGGACACTTCTACCAGGTGTAAAACGCATTTTGACCCCAACAAACAAGTCTGTAATTCATCTGAGGGTAAAGAGCTCTATCCTCAGAACGAGAGAACCAAACCACTCACGAAAGGTTAATCATTTACGTGCAACTTGCAGAGAATGAAATTCTACAAAGTACAGAAAGATCCACCCAACCATGAAATTTAAAGGTATGATTTTTAAAGGAATACAACTATTTCATTTAGCTTCCAATGACATTACTGTAGACGTGGGGCAAAGAATAATTACTTTGAAATACAATCTGGTTATTTCCAGTTCATCCTAATAAATTTATTTAAATTTGACACGTAATATGAGAGAAGTTTACTAGACTCCTGTAGCCCATGTATTTATCATCAGACTAATCCTAGTGGAACCTGATCGCCTAGCACTAGGAGGCATGTTGGCAGGTACCCTTGGCACAGAGAAGACAAACAATGCTGAGTGTTTGTCTCTTGCTGCTTGGAACGGCAGTTAATCAAGAGAAGGCTTCAGATCTAGAACAGGATATTAAATTCCCTTAGCTGAGCGAGCCTGAGTATCTTCAACTGCTTTTAGTTGAAACATACACAGAAAATTAACACGAAGAAAAAAATCCTACACAGGTAAGTAACTTGGTGCTTGTTCTTGAAACCGCAGATTTAATGGTATCATTAATGATTACATGTTGCAATATTGTTCAATGGAATGAACTAGAAGAGTCACTCACTTTGTCAGCATCTGGGGTTTTGTTTTCTTCTGAGGTAAGTTCAGGTGAAGGGGGAGACTGTGGGGTCTGTTGACCATCAGTTTGTACCTGGGGCTGTGTTCCAGCTTCACTGCTGTCTTGCTGGATACTTTTCTGAAATGAAAGCCCAGGCACAAAGGATGTAGAAAGCAGGTGTATTTGGATAAATGTAAAGGTTACAGGGCACGAGAGACAGTACACTCAATTTCTAAAATCTTAACAGGTGGGAGAAAGAATACTAGATAACAGCAAAATGAACACAAAATATCTGAAAGCTTCTTACAAATTTTAAACTTGGAAAAAATTATTTGAATGATAGTAGTTAAAGTAGTAGGCATTTTGACTGGTATGATGACAATCAAGAACTCTCCTTTAAGAACGTCCACCTAGCCTTGTAGAGATTGACACTCATAACCAAAGGAAATACGTTTGCTCCAGGCCTGTCCCAGAAACAAGTTTCCAAAACCATTCCACGAAGAGCCATCCTGCACCAGGCCATATCTCCATTTCAGTGAACTGAACAGTTACAGGAAATAGCCAACCATCAGTTCTTCTGGGGTTCATCATGACAGTTCAGATACATATGCAGGATCCCCTGTGCCCACTGCCTGTGATCCAGCCAGTTATACCCGGAAGATTTTAGCACAAAACAGCTACAGGACAGTAACCTCAGTCCTTCTTGCCTACCCTGAAGGCTCTCTGACTTTTCTGTCAGAGCTCTGAGGTTCTAAAGCAAACACTGAAGTGTTCGTTAGCCAGCACTCCTGTTATATATCCAGAAGGTACCAAGACACTAACCGAACAGTCATTAATGGTGTCTGTAGCCAAGTGAGGAAGTCCATGGCACCAATCATCTAACTAATTAATCATACTGAAGTTTTTCTAGATGAGACCACCACTAAGGCTCAGATGTTACTGTTCCTTCCATGTTCTAGAAATGACGAGAGATCTCTGATCACAGGATATCATACTTCCTCACCTCTTAACTAAAACTCTAGACTGCCTGCCCCTTCATTTAAGCTTTTTCTGATTAGTCAAAAGTAAACTGAATAGCAGATCTATTTTAAAGTTTCTTGAAGTTCTTCTATTGTGTAAAATTAGCACTCATGCAAAAGGAAGTCTACAGTGAGAATATGAACAACTTTCTATACTCTACAAACTCCCATGTAACAATAAATGCAAGTTAGTTCTGAAATACCAAAGCCAATTTGGCCATATACTAAACATTTTTTTTTTTTTTTTAAAGAATTTTTATTTTATTTTATTTATTTTAATTGTTTTTGACAGAGAGAGAGAGGAGAGAGATACAGAGAGAGAACTGAACTGGGGGAACTCCCCAGTTCAGCACATGGGTCCGCACCGGCCAGAGCCGGGATTCGATCCTCGGTCCCCGGCGCTGCAAAGTGAGCGCTCAACCCACTGAGCCATCCCGGCTTCCCCACTAAACATTTTTTTAAAAAGCAGCTTTAATATCTGGGTACATAATTCACCAAATAGTTCTTGCAAGTATTTTTTTCTTAATCACCAGTCAACATTTGAGTTCACAAAATGTGGTCTGTATTTAAAAACTGAATTTGAAGAAACTTTACCTACAATTAAATTGTCATGTGCCAGGTCAAATTATGGTACACAAAATTTAATTACAGTTCAGCACATTCCAGGCTGTGTATTACCATCATACAGCAATTGCTTTTATCATCATTACCCAAAATTCTAATCACAATTAAAAACCTATTTTAACTGCTCCCTACCCTTCTTGCATAGCTAAGAATTAGTCAACCATATAGTCAAATTCCAGGCCCACCCACAAACATACCTCAGAGTCGGGATTTTCGGGTGCTCTCTGGCTCTGACACTCCATGTTCGCTTCCACAGACGGCAGCTCGCTGTCCTCGGTGGGGACCTTCTCCACCATAGATGCTGTGGAGATGGTGAAAATGCCATGGCTGTTGACGCGGACTTTCACTTTTACTCTCGATTTTTCTCCATCTTTCTGTGCAGAAACATTCTGAACTACGAAGCGACCTGAACAACAACAACAACAAAATAATAGACAATTTTAGAACTGAATCTACATCTATAAAGGCAAAGGATAAGAAATAAAGTTTGAAGTACTGTTCTTCCAGAATCTCCCCATTTCCTCTACCTAAGAACTGAACTAGACTTAAGTCCTTAATATAAACTATAAACATAACCTCTTAAAATAGACTTAGTCATGGTCTCCTCTCACCCTCCACCTCTACAGATGAGTGGACACAAACTAGATGTAGAAACCAGTCAGCAAGTGAGAGGTAGGTGGTATCACCTCTCTCTCTGGCAATATGGTTTTTTTCTAATTGAATAATCAAGTTTCCTGTTTTCCATACGAGAGGTGAGCTAGAACTTACATCAAAGCTCTAAATTATGCAGAGCAATGGCATGATCCCAGAGCATTCCTGGGTGGGAGTGAAGAGCGTTGACTGGACCCCAGTGATCTGAGCTCGAACCCTGACTGTATACACAAGTTACTTAACTTGCCTGTGCTTCTGAGGACTGAGCTGGTGTTCACAGTGAGCACGTACAACTATGGAGTCACAGCACTGAATGTTAGTTACCAACTCCACCAACTGTATTGTGATTCCTGAGACCAACAAGCCAAAATGAGGTATTCTGAACCTATCATGTGCAAAGCACAGTGTGCGATTTAAAAGCCTTGTATTTAAGGTCCTGTCTACACAGTTACAGATTTAACTACTAGGATACTAGAAGATGTTGTAACAGACCTTTGTTAATGATCAAATCACTAGTTCAGGAAATAACTGCCCTAAGACCCCTTTAAAGAAATGGCCTTTACTATGAGGCCTCCAAGAAGGCTCATAGGAGAAAGATTTAAGTATGTGCAAACTTCCGTTTTGGAAACGTGAAAAATTTGGTGGTGGGCTAAGGAGCTTGGATTTTATCCTTAGCACAATGGGGAAATAATGCACAGAACCCAACCTGTCAAAATTTTAGTCTATATTCAACTATTCCTTTAATTTCTTCCCAATAAATTTGTAAATACTATTAAAAAAAACTCCTCTGTGTCAGAACATTTTTAGTCCTAAGAAAAACACGACTGGTCAGAGCTAGCTTAAGACACCTTGCAAAAATTTCCTTATGGAAAGCTATGGGCAAGAGCGAGTCAAGAACATCAGCACCTTTTACCACAGCCCGGGACGCATGGCTGCTCAGGCAGATGCCTGCAGTTCTCCCAGATTTCCAGAGTTACGGGGTCAAAAGAGGTGAACAGAGTCAAGCCTCTCAGAAAGATGTACCAAAAACGATGGACTTTTTAAAATAAAGGTACATCTAAAAAGTAGTTTCAATGGTTTTGGGGACAGACTTTAAATTATTCTGCAAGAAACATTTCACCTAGTGGAAAGGTCAACATTAAAAGTAGATTGTAATCCTTTAAATGTAGATGGCATCAGAACAGGAAAAATACCAATGTGTCTAAATATAGATACTTAAAAGTAACAGCAGCAGTAACAAGTCATTTCATCTCTGTAGTCCAGTTTCCTTGCCAACAAAGTAAGAGATTTCTCCATCACCATTACCCAAATCAAAAATGTCTTCACACAGAATTATGTTCCTCCCAACACTGCTAGGAATAAAAAAGTTTCAAGTTTGTACACTGAGTAAGTTAAATTAAAGAGTAAGTACACATGATTAATTGCTTTACCTATTTTTGCTTCTGGATATGGAACTCCTTGAGGATCAGAATAGAAAGCTTCCAGTTCAAAAGGCCCACTTCTCAAAAAGGTGAGAACTTTGGAGAAGGGAGCAGCATGGTTCCGACCAAACACCTCGTGAACACTGGAGGAAGGAAGCAAAGGCAGTCAGGGGACCAAGGAGCTCACTGTGCTCCACAAACACCAGGACCCATTCCGAGACCTCTACCAAGTCCACCCCACCATTTATAAACCATTCATACCACCACCACCAGACACTCTGAAAGATCCCCATTAGGTTAATCGCACACAACTGACACAATCATTTGTGAGCTTTTCTTTTTTATATTAAAATACATTATCTGAAAGTTATTCTCTGCTACCTACCCTTCAGTATCTTCTGAGTCGTGGCTCCAGACCAGAGATATTGGAAAAGGAACTGCATCCGTGACAGAAAACTCTCTTACTTTAAATGCTGGGGACAGGATTGCACACTTTAAAAAAGGAAGAATTATCATGAGTGAATAATCACACTCAACTTTTAACATAATTCAAATGGGATGGGCAGGGTTCAAGTCAAATTCAAAAGGGCTTACAATATATATCACCTTAAGTATAACTGATTTATCGTCTAAGTCTTATGCCAACCACTAGCTACATAAAGATAGACGATATAATGAATCTTGAGATGGCAACTGTTCATTACTAGGTTTCACGAGGCCTTAGGAAACACCGCCGGTCTTTCTAGACATGCCCTGCCGACAGCAGTTTCAAGGAGAACCTACATCACATTTGAATGTGTATACATATCCCCAAACAGTTCTGTCCACTTATTTCACTATAGTATCTTAAATATAAACTAGTATATTTTCTTTTATTATCAACCACTTCTAGATTTGCTGCTTTTGCTTTGCCAAACTCTACGCTTGAGCTGTCTTATTTGATAAAAAGTTAAAATCAATCTGAAAGGGGAAGCAGCTAATTCCACCTTTAACCCTGCAAACCGTCCCCCACATCACCTCCTTGAGACCAGACTGCCACTTGAATTCCCACTATGTGCTAATTTATTAACTGTCACTGCCACATAGCTAATTTGTACATTACAGCAGTGTTTTCTCTAATCCCCCAGAACCATGCCCATCCTAATCCCACTGGGCTCCATAGTTCTTCCAATCTTCAATTTCCTGCATCTTCCATACCTGAAGATCCTGGTTCCCCTACAGTCTTATGGGTTTATTTCAAAGTAACCATGATGAAATGAAGTGGAAACGGTCTCAGGTGCGAGCCCCAGGAGAAGGGGCACTGGAAGGGCAGTACAGTACCTGTAGTGCACACCCTCTGGCTACCGCTTCATCTGCATTCAGGGTCGTGCTGACATCTTTTCCAAAGAACTTAGTAATTTTTTCTTTTACGGCTGGAATTCGTGTAGTGCCTCCAACTATCTCAACAGCACTCACATCTTCGACTTTGAGCTGAATCTGCTCCAACAGTGAACGAAGGGGAATATCTATCTTTTGCAGGAGTTCACCACAGAGTTCTTCAAACTGTGTCCTGGTAAAGTAAGAGGGAAATTTTATAAATCTTTGGAAGTCACCTAAAGGCCAATATCCTGTCCTACTGTTTTTAAATGTGAAGTCTCTCAACGTAATGGATTTCATTTTTTTATCAGACACTCTGGATTCCACATGGACCAAGTTTTATCTGCACTTTAATTTGCAACTTTTCTTTAAAAATATAAAAAACGGTGCAGAAAGGGGGTGGGGCAAGAAAACCAGTTCTACCTCTATCATTGGAAGAATCATTTTTACATTAAGATTTCCATTTCACTCCTGAACTTTTTATATGGTCCAATTCTCATTACTGTGAATTATTTCCATCCACTTCGAATTATTTCTGTGAAACCATTATTTAGTTACTGGCCCAGAAATACTAAGAAGTGGAATACCAAAAAACTTCATCATGAGGGCACTTGGGAGCAGCTCTTTCTAAAATCCTCCTTTGCAGAGAAGCGCCCCCATCCTAACAGCATTAACAGTCTTTCCAGCATGTAGCACACAACCTTGAAATGTGGGCCAAGACACACAGCACCACAGCTACAACTGACGCCTGGGCTTTAATTCAACAAGCGCTGTTTATTCTAGCAGAATTCAAGACACACCTGTTCATCTTTCCCGAAACATCCTTGTCATTCATAAAGCACTCGATATTCAGTGGTATATCCGTGCTATTGGAGCTCATTAGCTTTTTTAATTTTTCACATTCCTGATATAGACGAAGCAGTGCTCGAATTTTCGATTTTGCATCCAACTTGTACTTAGTTTTGAATTCTGCACAAAAATGTTCCACTAGCTTTTCATCAAAATTTTTTCCTCCCAAGAAAGGATCAAAAGCTGTTCCCAGTACCTAATTTAGTTAAAACAACAAATAATCTGGTTATTTTCAATCATATTTTTAACTAGAATCTTAAATATGGCTACTCAAACAACTAAAGACTTACTTTACCTTCAATTTCCCCTTGTTAAAGGCACAGGCAGACACTTGAAAAGCGGAATGTCCCATATCAACAAAAACCACTATCCGAGGTTTCTCCTCCAGGCCTGGGAGATCCTGCTTATAAATTCCATAATTCAAAGCAACTATAAAAAAAGTGAATACATTTCAATTCTTTGGTTCACATTTTCTTAGGACTTTCACTGTTACTAATGTAACAACACATGCAGGAAGCCTGACTGTCCTTCAAACAATTAAAGCTGAACACACTCCTTTTATCCCTAACTTCATTCCAATTTTCTTGGATCAATTACCTGTTCCCTTTCTGATTTTAGAACAATGCTCTATCACTTTTCAATATATGGAGAGACATGATGGAGAAGACATACATGGAGCAATTACAATGACATGTAACCACAAACAGTATCAGACTCACGACACAATACTTACATTTTACGTTTTTACCAGAACCTGTTGGGAGACTGCTCATCCAAAAAAACTAAGAATTTAATATACAACTACAGCAACTATAGTTCCTACCAATTACTTTTAGATCTGAGGCAAGTGACTGACCTCCCTTAAGTGTCTGTGCTGGTTTTTCTGAACTTCGAAACCACTGCACTTATGAACATGTTTACCGAGACCCTTATCAAAGCTCGGACATTGCTTTGCCTGAATACACTGAATTGTAACTGACTTTCTGCTCATCTGTAATCCTAATAAACCGATAAAAGTTCTAGGAGGTAATAGCGACTGCTTTGCTCACCATCATATCCATACCTAACCGGCCTGGCAAGTGGCATAACTGAAGTCCATGCCTGACAGAGATACGTGATCAATGCCTAACTACAGATATCTGGGAAATATATGAGGAAAAACTAAATCAGTAACTATTGGCACAGTAGTTGTGAAACCCACAATCGTAAGGTTTTGGGAAACTTGTTTCTTAACTGTAAAAACAATGTAAGAAAACATATATAGAAAAATTTTTTAATGAAAGGAGATTCGTAAATCTGACAAAGTACCAATTTCTTACTCAGCAGAGCCATCGAAAAGCTGGAATTTCTGCTTTTGAGCCTAATGTGTTTCTTAATAGACTGTATTCCATACCACACAAGAGTATTTAGTAGCAAAACATGATGTGTCTTAACTCTAGTTTTATAGTATATTCACTACACCGCACAGAAAGTTTTTTTCTTACCAGCTGTCATGTCATTCATAAGTCTTAAGCAGTTAAGGCCAACAATTTGTGCAGCATCTAATACAGAGCGTCTCTCAGCATCTGTGAAGAAAGAGGGCACCTACAAACAGGGAAAGAATTTTAAATGATCTAGAACACAAAAATACCAATTCCTCATTATCACTTTTAGTACATTCGTAATAGTCCAGCTAAATAGGTGCCTCGCCAAGTCATCAGAGAAATATTGTTAGTTTCTAGCAAGTTCCTTAACTTTCAGAACACTTAACTACTTTTAAAAAGTTTACCTTAAAATTATAGTATCAAAGTAATTTTCACTATAATCAAATTTTAACCTAAAACAGAAATTAATCAGGAGTATCATAAACCATAATGGCAGTTACTTAATTCTAATAGAAAGCTCAATTTATTCACACGTCAATGAAATACTATTTTGCAAACTAGTTTTAAATTTCAACTGATATACCACCTTCTGCCTCACAAGGGCCACAGGAGGAATCAGCCCACCTGCCTATTCTTTCATATTCTGCCATATGAAAGATACTCTGCCATAAAGGGTCAGTGGTCTGGGCAGGTCACCCTCCCTACCCATGCTGTAATATAACCAGCGGTCCACAACCTTTCTGGCACCAGGAAGCAGTACCATGGAAGACAATTTTCCCACAGGACAGGGCAGGGATATAGGGGACACACATGCGCAGTTCACAACAGGGCTCACACTGATGTGAGAATCTAATGCTACCAGTGATCTGACAGGAGGAGCTCAGGTGATTAACTCAAGCAATGAGGAGCGGCTGTAAATACAGATGAAGCTTCGCTGGCTCAACTGCTGCTCACCTCCTGCTGGGCAACCCAGTTACTAACAGGTCCATGGACCAATACTTGTCTGTGGTCCAGGGGTTGGGGACCCCGTCTACAATGCAAAGACCATGGTGTAGGTCAGTCCATTATAGATGGTCCTGGTGCATAAGAGATCAAGATGTGACTGACCCCTGACATTTGGGAGAGCAGAATTTACAACTACCTCTCTTGTGTACAAGTAAAAGGTGGCTTTTGTCCATTGAAAGTAGTGGGCTTGAGAATGCCAAAAATGTGTTTTATCACTATTGGTAGGTTACATTTTATAAGTTCTAACACACTAGTTCTCAACTAAGGGGGAGTTCAAAAAAGCTCCCACATAAGTATTCAAGTTGTCTAACAGTGCATTAACTATAAGAATATTGTCTAATATGACCAATCAGTCTGTATTTTCAAAAAGCCCCAATGGAGATTCAGTTGCATTTCCAGTCAAGAAGCTTAGTAACTTCTGGCTAAAAATACCACTTGAATCAACTCTGAAATGCTCCTGACAACTATGTTAATACACTGCAGAATTTTCATCTCTAGTAATAGAACAGCTTTCACACATTGATACTTATGAGTAACATAAAGCAGGCAAATTAAAATAAAACACATCACCTTGCTGAATTCTACTTACTGAAATAACACACTCTGTTACTGGTTTCTTGAGGTTGTTTTCAGCAGTTTCCTTTAACTTAGTCAACAGCATGGCTGTTATCTGCTCCACACTAAATAGATGCTCTTCATCCATGTACATTACCTATGTTGAGGAAAGAAGATATTTTAAACACAGTGATACTTATAGCTATGGCTAATATTAACTTCCAATTATTACATATTCTTTCCCAGAAAATCTTTATTGTTATAGTTGTTTGGGGAAGGAGGCAGAAAAGGAAAGGGGAAAGGGAATGGAAAAGGAAACAAAGAAAAAAGGAAGAAAAAATTCTTCCCTAGAGACGAAGAGGAGAAAACGTTAGGGCATATTTTCCCCTATCCAAAATACTAGTCAAAACATTATAGAAGGTAGTAAATTTCCACTCATAACTAAAGAGATGAATCACTGGGATAAATATTTTTTTTTGTATAGCTCACAAGACAGGAATGCCATTGCTAGTTTAAAAAAAGATTGCTGGTTGTATTACAAGACTGCTCTCCCAACAACTGCACTGGGTCACACCTGAACAGACTTCTGTTTGAGATAACACAATTTAGATCTTTTAAACCATCACTAAAAGTAAACCTAAATTTTTACAATTGCCAAGAAGTTATAAGAAACACAAATTAAGTTATATCAGTATCTACCATTTAAACTAATTTCAAAGAGTTTTAAAGATATACCTAGTTTAAAAAAAGTTACATTAAAATAAAAGAATAAAAAAACCCATATTGCCCAATTAAGAAATTAGTGTTAAACTTTCATTTAGAATTAAGTACTTTTCTCTACAGAAGGAATTTAAGGTTGCTCAAAGGTGTACCTACAGTTTAAAAGAAACAAAATGAAACAAACAAACAAAAAAGTGGGGGAGAATAAAAAGATCTTATTGTCCAATTAAGAAATTAGTGTTAAGTTTTCATTAAACTTTAAGTGCTTTTCTCTACAGATAAATTCATTTCCCATGAAGGAATCTAAGGTTGCTCATTTACATTACCTTTATTCCAACTCCACCATTTTTCATCGGAACCAAATCATAACTTAAGTTTTTCTTTTCCTTTTGAATGAAGGGGTCATTGAATGCTCGGCCATGAAACCTCTTGAAGTTAGACACTGTATTGTTTGCGTGAGTGATTTGCTGCAAAAGGAATTACAAATTTTAAATTATCTTCTAATTTCAACACCTACCAGTACTTTAAAAAAGCAAGTTTTATAAGAAGTCACATGTACAACTCAAACCATGGTGATATAAATAACTTTCCCCAGAGCCCTGAATTTCCCCATCAATGAAAAGACTTCTTCTTTCTCCTTTTCCTATTGAAATGCCAGAAGGTAGCCAGTGAGACAGAATAAGAGGAAATATTGTCACCACGGCCTAAAGCAGATTTCCAATCTGCAAGATAAACTGAAGAATGGAAACTATTGCTAGAACTGTGGAGAAACTATAAGTCTGCACTTTTATTTCATTCCTTTTCCCACTACACCTGGAAGTTATACTCAGTGAATGAAGAGGCAATCTAGAAGTACTACAGTCAAATTACATTTTTAAAAAGAGTTAACGGATAAATGATCAGGATAAACCTGACTACAATACATGCATTGCTACTTTTCCCACCAATAGCATGGAAGGCTAATTATACCAAAAAGACGAGGCAAGGACAATTCAAGTTTCTAAATGCTTTGAACTGCAAGTACTTATTTCTGATGAGACTCTAGATTAAAAAGTCCCATTTCATTGCATTATTTCACTCAAAAGTTGTCAGCAGTGAGGATCTTATTTTAAAAAAAGAAATACCGGTAATGAAAATAAAAGATTAAAAACTAAGACTTCTAAAGTTATGAGCTTCTAAAGACCAAAAACAGTTCACTATTTACTTTTTTCTCTGACCTACTTCTTTTAGAAGGTTTAAAAATATAGCTTGGAAATACCAGTTTTCAAACAATATGGAATTTAAGAATGTTTATAAACTGAAATTCCTTGAGACTCTAAAATTGAGATGAAGAATATCATCTGAGCCTCAGCTGATTGTCTTCATATAACCACAAAAATGCAACAGAATCCAAGGTCTGGGATAGCAATATTGTAAATGATTACATTTAGGGAGATTGCTACTTCACTCAAGTTATCTCTCCTTGAGATATGTCATTTTGAGCGTACACACCTAGTTCTCGCTTTTGTTTTTCCCTCTTCTGTCTTGCTTCTGTTCCAATTGGCCATAGTAATAGTGTTCCTGGGTTTGTAACTCTTTTTAGCAATGCTATTTTGTCTATTTAAAAGAAAAATTTTGGTCTCTTTCTTAAAAGACTCTCCGAAAGGATTTTGTATTTCATACTATTTTACTTTATCCCCACTCCGTCCCAAATATAAGCCCTAAATGGGAGCTACATATATGAATTTTATGGTCACATTATATAGTAATAAGATAAATTAATTTCAATAGCTTATTTAGACTAATGTATCTAAAATACTATCATTTCAACATGTATTCAATATGAAATACTGATGAGGTATCTTTGTTCAAAGTCCTGTGTATTTTTTACTTTTTGATTCAGACTAGACACATTTAAAGTACCCAACGGCTACCATATAAGACAGCACAGGTCTAGACAAAAAGTTCTCCCAATCCCACCTTAATTATTAACTTGAAAATGCTTTAGAAACACAGAACTTCTAGAATCTTTAACTTTTAATTCATATAAATTGCATAAGTTAGATAGAAGGTAGTAAAGTTACTAAAAAGTAAGGTTGGCAGATTACAAGTTAAAGTATATCTTTCTTATTCAATAAGACAAGAGGAAGAGAACAGAAGGAAAAAAATACCATCTAAGGGCTCATAATGAATATTTGCATTACATTATTAAAACTCAAAAACAGATGAAAGGCTTAAATATTTCACACTCTTGTATGTCCTTGAGCTTTTACTTTAAAAACTTCCCCCTTAAAAACTGACCAGAATTCTAAAAAACATACCTGATTTTTGGCTGCAACTCCAATTGTTCTGTTTTTTGGTCCAAATGATATGACTGATCTATAAGATACACAAAACACATTTCAAAAGAAGTTAAATGACACAAAAGTGATTATTTTTAACTGATGAGAGAGAAAAATCTAATACAAATTTCCTATCCATGGTTTGGGGCAGGGAGAGGCACCAGTGCAATATAATTTTGGAGTCTAAAGCTGAATTCAGTCAAACATTCAGCAGGGGCCCACTTAATTGCTACTCTGAGAATCCAATCTAGGGGACGGTCCTCATGCCTCCCCTACCCCCTAAAAAATCTGCTCATGGCTCAGGAGACATTTTCCAATACCTCAAGTGTCAGTATAATTTTCCAGGCCTTCAATTATTGGGCGGTGAACAGGATTAACAAAAAAAATATGGTGTAACTCTATATGTCATTCTCACTCACCAACTCTATAAATCTAAATATCATTGTCATTCTACTGCTGTCCTGATATATATATCATGTCTCTTTGGAATCAAAAGTTTTTCTATAAACCCACTCAAGTGGGCCTAAATTATATTCTTGGGAGTTTAAAAGCACAAAACTGGATCCCTACACGGAAGACACTTCAGAAAGCCCACTAAGAATGATCAGAGCGCACCACAGCAGAACTGAGTATAATCGCCTAGGGAAAGGAGTGAATAATCAGATACATTAAATCAGCTTTGAAGAGAGGAAGGGTGGCTTATAACTGTGAGAAAGCCTTCCAGAGATGGAAATGGAATGTAAAACAGACAAGCACAGGAAGAATCAGGAAGAGGTAGGTTAGGTGGGTTGACTTTTAATTGAAGGGCAGGTAGGAGTAACGGTATATGAGATGAACAAAATGGGAACATAATGAAGGCATTAAGTACTAGGATGAATCAAGTTTAAATGCGCTCTAATAGAGACATCCTAGACCTGGATTATCTGAACCAGTGCCAAAAAGCATCCCAAAAACCAGAGAAATGTTCAAGCAAAGGCGATAGACATTTAAGATACCTTCCCAAAACAAAGTATCTTTCATACTTGAACAAAGAATTTACTCATTTCCAAAGAAAGAATCAAATTAATTATATTAAACAGAAGAGTCACACATCTAGTTTATCAAAAATATTAAAGGAAACTCCAACCCTGCCCTTGTTTACTTTTAGAGACATACCTGATGTCTTTAGTTTCACAATGCTCACTATAGCCACATACACAATTTTTCCCACCCTCAGCTGAACAGCTTTTCTTTTATTGGATCACAGAGAACAAAGATGTAAAGTGCACCTAGGTATGGAAGCCGGAGCTACCTCTTCTTTCTTACTGGACTCCTTCTGCACAGCTAAAAAACAGACTGCAGATTTGTAAATAGAATCATGGAATGCTCAGGGAACAAGTCTCCTCAATGTGATTTAGTACTGTCAAGTGTTTGCTTATTTCCTAATTTTCCACTCACTTCCATAAATGTTCACCTGCACTCAGTGATACAAGCCCAGTCATTTTACTTTGGGGTGCAATGTTTCATCCTACGCTCTTTATCTTGGGTTTAAGGCATTTAAGAATAAACACCTACATTAATTTCCCTGAGAAATAAACTCTTATCATCAATGCACACGCAGGCATGTTTACATACATTATTTTCAGAAAATAGGCCCGACGAAAGGTTGCTTTTAAAAATGTTACCCTTTGCCCACCCCACGCTGCTGGCGAATATCACTTTTAATTCAGTGACAACCAGCCTCTTGAGGAGTTCTAGTACAGAAGTAGAGACCCTATTTTTATTTTCTCTCCTCTACGTAAAACTGTGCAAAATTAATTTCAAAATCAGAACAGGACTCGGGCTTCCTCTTGAACGGCTCTCATAAAAATGAGCAAAAAGGCCGTTCCCATCTTTCACAATAATCCCGGGAACCGAGGCCAAGGACGTTAGTAACCGAGGGGGAGGGTAATAGGTTGCTCCGTTCATCCACCTAAGGAGTGACTTTGTGGTCGCTAACAACAGTCCGCCTGCTCGCTGGACAAACAGCAGCAGACAGGCTCTGGAAGGTTCCAGCTCATTTCGAGATGCACAGTGCGGAAGAAAACAGCTCGGCAGCCGGGCTCTGCGGGGCGCAGAGACACGCTGGGACGGCTGGGGGCGGCTCGGGGGAGCCGGAGAGGGAAACAGGGGCGACCGGGGAAAGCAGAGCGCAGGCTTCAGCCTGCCGAGAAAAAAGCCAAGCTGGGGGCTCGGCCGCCGGCCGGCGCCGAAAGACGACCCTGGGCGACTCAGCTCGCGGACCTCGTAGAACCAAGGACCCGGGAGACAGAAACCGTCTCCCCGGTCCGTGGTCAAGCGTCCTGCCTGGCCCGTCTCCCGGCTCCCACGGAGGAGCGCATCGCCCTCCACGCCGCCCCCAACCCCCCTGGAGATCCGGGGCCAGCCCGCCGGCCCGGGGTCCCTCCGATCGGCAGCCCCCGAGGGGCTTCTCCTCCCAGGGCCTCCCTCCCCTGGTGCCCCGCAGGCTCCACTTACGGCGTGCACCGGTCGCTGAATTCGTTGGCGATGGTCTCGATGCCCCCGGCCCGGGCCACCGCGATGTAGCAGCTCTGGGAGCCCAGGTCCAGGCCCACCACCGACATGGCCGGCTCGAGGTCCGCCTCCGCCCCGGGTCTGAGTCCGCGTCCTCTGGCCGCTGCTTCCCGCCCCGGCTGCGCGCGGCTCCCAAGGGGTCCGGCCGCTCCGGTGTCACTCGCGCTCCCCGGCTTCCCGGGGGACAGGGGCTGCTCGTGGAGGAGTCACCCCCGGGGCGGGCGGTGCCGAGTCTCCACGGGTCGCTCCGGAGCTTCGGAGAACGCCTGGCTGCGCGGCCGCTCGCTCCCAGCTCGGCGCCCAACGACCGACCCAAAAGGGGAGGTCCCAGCGCCTCAGCCTTATGTACCGCACTGATCAGAACTTTCCAGAATCTGCGGCATTTACTCACCGGCGCCTCCACCGGCCCCTGCACGTGCCACTTCCGCTTCCTTCTTCTAGAGGCTTCTCTACCCAATCGGGGCCTGGTCCCCGAGGGGACTGCAGCCGTTGCCATGGTGGCGGGAAGGCCGCGCCGGCGCTATTGGCTCAGCCGGCTAGGCCCGCCGCCCACGCCCCCTGCCCTGGCCCCAGGCTCTTTTTTGTGCTCATCTAACGGGCAACGAAGAATGACTGGAAAAACCGTCGTTTGGGGTAATTTCCTCGTGGGTGATGCTGTCCGAGAGACTGAGCGGGAGGAAAGAAAACCCCGACACTAAGGAGGCCGACTTGCTGTTAGAAGAGCATGTCGGGAACCGTAGTCCACCTGGGAGGCGGTGTGCGCCTTGCATGCTGGGACGTGTAGTCCCAGCCGCAGGGCGCGCTGGGATCCGGCTTTGTCTTGGGGGACTCTCGCGAGAGACCCTCCCGCGTCGGTCCGCGTGCTGTGCAGCAGTCACGTGGTTTTGTGTGCTTGTTAGTTTTGTGTTGTGGACTAGGTTACGCTACGACAGGTGGGTCATGGATTAGGAGAGGATTTCGGTTTAAGGCGCGAATAATAAACCCAGGGTTTGTGTTAAATGTTCTTGTGTTTATTAGCGGGCAGGATAGTGTGTGAAATAAAATGTCAAATTTTTTTTTTTTTAAAGCATTTTTGATCGTTCTGATTTGGAAGGCTACAGAATCACTGCCTGCCTATTTTTTGTTCCTCAGACATGTGCAGACCTTGTTCCATCCTACCACTTCTACCCATAAAAACGATTAGATAATGTTTTGCTTCCTGTTTGAACGGAACCATCTGAAAAGCTTGTCCCTGTTAACTTTGCATGAAAGAGTCAAGCATAAAAAAGAAAAGAAATGTGGAACTCTCTCGCCAATAGCAGGTGTCCTATACCCTCGGTGTCTTTTTTAAATGTACCTATTGCCTCGCTCATGCTCCCTCAGTAACAAATGCAAGTACAGTTCAAACGTGTGTAACTGGATAAATTAGGAGTTGTTACCTAAAGTCACAAAAATCTTTAATTCCTGAAGAGAATGGCAATTATTAGGTTAAATCAGACACAAAACTAGAAGCCCAGGTTTATGTTACGGATAAAGAAATTGCATGTGTTTTTGATGGCTGGCCTGGCACTTAAGCTGTTTAAATGTTGCATTTAATTCATCTTTAAGGGGACAATAATAGTAACTATCTAAAGGTGATTGTATCAGAAAATATAAGTAGCTATAGTCGTTGTTGTGCCTTACAGAAACTCCCCCCCACCTTTCTTTACATATCAAAACTTGATGTTAAAATCCATAGATTCATAACATTTTTAAACCAAAATAGAACTTCGAGATTTATTTTTGCCACATTTTATATGAGGAAACTGTTGTGCAGAAAAGAGAACGGAAAAGTTTTTGGTCTTTGGAGCCAGACAGAATGGGACCAAGTTCAAATCCAGGGGCAATAGTGAAGTATTCTATAGTACAGCTTATAAGAGCACCTGGAGTTAGATTTCATGGGCTTGAATCTTGGCTAGACATACTTACTAATTTGCCAGCTGTGTGACCTTGAGATCATTACTAAGCTTTCCTGTATTCCACCTCATGGGGTACATGCAATGATTAAAAATATATGCAAAGCACTAACCATGTCACTATTAGGTGATACCTACATACTTTTCTTCAAATTCTGTGCGCCTCAGTTTCCTCGTCTGCAAAATGGATGCAAAATTCCCATCTTGCTGGGAATTTGGAAAGATCAGATATAAATAAAACACCTGGTATGGCAGTAGGCATTCAATAAAATGCAGTAATAGTAGTAGTAGACATTCAGTAAATTGTAGTAATAGCAGTTTCTTTGTTCTTAAAGACCTTTCTCCAATGTTACTTTATAACATTATGTTTCTGCTTAGTGGATCATTACAGTGCTATTAGTACATGTTGTAAAGGAATAATAATATCATGCCATGCACTGAATGGATTAATCAGTCACCTTTGTTCAGTACTGAAAGTTTCCCCGAGTCTAGTCAGTCAATCATGCATTCAATCAACAAATATGTGTGGCATTCCTCCCATCGACAACCATTACGCACAAGTATCACAGTTGATTCAAAGATCATTTTCAACAACAACAATAAATATGTTTGCCTACCTGTGGGGGGAGGGATGGAATGAGATGTACCGTAAGCCAGAGGCCACCGTGAGGTCTAGGTGAAGCGAAGAGCTTAACAACAGGAGAGAGCGATGCTCCCGGCTCAGCTCTCCCTGCAACTGTGTGACCTTGGGAGGTAGCTTACACTCTCCGAGCTGCAGAAATTTCACTTTTGATGTGGGTCCACCATCATGAGTCAAGAAAGGTTCTCGCTGTGCTAGGTGTGTCTCCAGGTCATTTACCGCTGCTCTTATTAAATTCTGACGACAGAGCTACTACAGGGCATCTGGGCTACACCTGCTCTTTCATCTCCTCCTGTCCTCTTCATCCATGTACTCATTTAATAAACGCTGGGCTGAGCCCTGTGTTAGTGTTACCGTGGGCAGAAAGTACAGGGCACGGGGCTATGGGGAGAGAGATAGGAAGAAGGGAAGGAGGAAGTGATGGGTAGAGGGGGCAAGGACAGAGGAGGCAAGGTAATTCTTTAAAAAAGGTAGAGCTGCTGCTAACTGTAATAGATTATAATTCTATTAGCATTACGGGCAGGAAAAAATCTCCACCCTGTGTCACCATGACAGTTCGCACAACAAGCAAGTGAAAACAAGGGAACCTCACCTCCCCACAGAAGGAGTGCTCAGCGAGGACAAGCCTGGGCTTGCCACCTCGAAGTCTTGAATATCTCACAGCCCTATTGTAATGAAATCCTAAGCCTCTTTGTTCTTTGGGGCAAATGGCTCTTCTTCTGGGTCTGCCCACTCTCATGCCACCTTGAGAGGGCACTATGCCCTTCCTCTTAATGAATCTACTGCTTGCATGACTTTGTTTGCGTGGCTTTGTAGGTCCTGGAAGTCCTTCCCACGACAATCCAAGAACGCTTGTTCTCCGGTAACCACTGAAATGAGAGCACAGTGCATGGAACCTTAGTGGAAACAGAAGTGGGGACATGCAGCCCAGCCTGGGTCAGAGGTGTGGGATGTGGGGACAAGGTGGCTGACACCTGAGCTGAGGTACAGAGGGTGGAGGGAGAGGATGCAGGTACACAGGAGATGGGCTGTACCTGGAGCAAGAGCACCTTAGTATTTCTGAAAGCAAGTGTCAACGGCAGGAATGGGTGGGACGGTGTGGGGACGTCCCCAAGGTGTTTCCAGACTGTCTAAGCCCTGAAGGGTTGGCGAGAGCTAACAGCAGCTCTCCAGCAAATGGGCCATGGTAAAAATAAAGCTAATACAGCCAAAGTTTTCTGTTTTCAAATATATCCTGACACACTGCACAATGAAGACACCGATCGGCTTGAATTTTTGTTCCGTTCTGGATGTTCCTCATTCAACATAACCTGTTAGGTGAGCCCAGTTCACGGGGCCGGGGCTTTTGAAAGCGTGATGGCATCTGGGCTGGTTTGGACGGTGCTTTAACAGAACCTTCTGATCATTCCAAAACGGTGCTTTGCATCCTGAGTGCTTCTAGAGGAGGGTGACCCGCTGCCCCCGGCTCTAGCCACTCACTATACTACTGACCCAAACCCAATGGCCACCGTCTAACAGGACCAGTGAGGTGCTTCGACCAGCCCATCACAGCCAGGGGAGCAGGTGGCCACGAATAGTCTCTGTTCAAGCATTTGTGGGCTGACAGCCAAGCCTAACGGAGACAGGAGTCGAAGTGTCAGTAAACTGTAGAAATGAGTGTGCTTGCTCAGAGAACTAGAAGCCTGAAAATGTGAACTTACTCTCTCTGCCACCCAGGGGAGCCAGACACTCATGAAAATCTAGTCTAATGCTGCCAAAGTGAAGACCCAGGCCCCAGTATTTTCGTTTGGGCTTTTGCATGTGTAGGCAACCAAAACAAACAACAAAACAAAACAAACAAGAGGGAATGTGTTGAGTCACATGACTTAGAAGTTTTGGGGCGCCTCCAGTTTAGGCTCAGCTGTACCCAGGGGCTTTCGTGGGGCTTGCTGGTTTTGTCTCAGCTGAGCTCTGCTCCGTGCCATTTTCTTTGTGTCGTGGGTCAGCGTCAGGTCGTAAGGGGACACAGTACTTAAGCACAGCAGGAGAAGAGCAAGTGGGAGTCGTGCATGCTTTCTAGCAAAGCTTCTCAAGGTCCTTCAGGGGGGATGAAATAGGATCTTCTGTTTCATGCTGGTTTTACCAATGAGAGTAAAGCTCAGCTGGGTTAGGTCGTTCCCAGGAGGACATGGGAAGTGGTGGAGCCACGTGTGAATTCCAGAGTCCGGGTCTGATCCTGGGAGGGGCCCTGGAGGGGCCGGGCCTGGGGACCGGGCGGAGAGTGACAGAGGTTGTGGGTGTGCTGTTAAGTCGCTTCTTCCAGGTCTTCCTGCACAGCCTAAGCCACAAGTCCCTATGGCGTAAATCCCATAGAACGGAACAGAATATTCTTTCCATTGGAGGCACAGGTTGGCACCAGGAGCTGGGCAGTCCTCCTGAGCCTTCAAGAGTGTTGGGGGGACAGTCCTATCGGTTGTCACATGGAGCAGATCCTAACCCTCCCCCGGGGCAGGGGCTCGGAGGGCCTGTTCTCAGAGGGCCAGGCTGAGCTCCAAGGGGCTCCCCTAGATCCGGGGCCTTCAGCCTGCAGACCCTGCGTTTCCCTGATGGTGGAGCCCAAGCTGCTGAACCTTCTTCCCACCGGGGCTGCCGTCTGCAGACAGCCAGGGCTGCACAAGAAAAGGTGACTTCCTGCTCTCCCCTTGCATTGAGGAGGCTGTTCAGGATCACACTGGGTAACCGCAGATGAGGGACGTCCAGCGCACACAGGACAGGGAGATGGATGGAAGCTGACTCCAGAGGGAGCCAGGCCTTGCTCCTGAAATTTTAATCAGCCTGTACTCTTGTGGACGCGGATCACAGCCCAAGTCTGGCAGGGACGGGTTTTGTGCTATTTGCATTTCGTTGCTTTCTTTTGCTTTTACCTAAGAATTTTAAAATACCGTATTCTGCTTTATTTATGATGAGAGGGAGGGAGGGAGGGAAGAAGACACACTCCTTCAGCTTTTTGTGAGCTGCGTTAGGGTTGATACTATGAGGATGGAACCTGTGTTCCCAGGTCCTGCCCTGCCAAAGCCACCTCCTTGCGTATCTGTAAAGAACAAGGTAGGCCAAGGGGCCCCGTTACTACGAGGCTTTGCTTCAAACCTCAGTGTAGAAGCCCACTGATGGTGGAGGTCCCTTTGCGTCGGCTAGCAGCCAACCCAAGGGGCATCCAGGCTTCTTCCTCCTGGACACATTTACCTCTCTGACATTCATTCATTCAGCAGACAGTCACTGAGCGTCTTCTACGTGCCCACCCCCGGCCTAGGTGCTTGGTCTCCAGCAGTAAACAACACACAAAAAATCCTTGCCCTCATGGAACTTCCATTCTAATAGGAGACTGACAATAAATAAATGAATAATATGACAGCTTCTGGTAAGAACTATGAAGAAAACTACAGCCGGGTAAAGAACAGGTGGTACAGGCATGCTCCTCCTTTAAATAGGATGGTAACACATGAGCAGAGGCCTGAAGAAGTGAGAAATTACACAAATATCTGGGGGGCAAGTTCTCAGGAGTGGGGAAAGCACACGCAAAGGCCCTGGGGTAGAAGCATGGTTGGCCTGTTCAACGAGTAGCAAGGAGCCAGCCAGCCCTGAATGGAGAGGCAAGGGCGGGAGTGATGGAGACGGCTCAGAGGGGGCCGTTTTCCATCAGCGAAGGCCCCACAGGCCACAGGATCTTTCATTTGCCTCTGAGTGAGGTGCAAGGCCCCTGGCGTTGGGACTAGGGGAGTGATATGACATTCATGATTCTCAAAGGTTCACTCCAGGTGCGGCCTGGGGCCCTATACAAATGCAAATGTGAATCTTGTGTATAACCTAAAAAAAAAAAAAAAATGTCCAAGGAGCCCCATTAAAAAGTAAAACAAAGCAGGTGCAAATAATTATAATCTATTTAACTTAACGTAATATAGCTAAACTACTAATAGTACAACATGTCATCAATATAAAATTTACTACTGAGGTAGTTGATACATCTTTTCTTTTTAAGATTTATTTTATTGTTTTTGACAGAGACAGAGAGAGACAGAGAGAAGGTGGGGTAGAGCAGTCTCCATAGTTGAACTTTTAGGAACTGGGCTGGGGGCCTCCTGCATGGGAGGCACGCCCCCTTAAGCCAGGGGCCAAACTGGGAGCAGGGGGTGGGGGGGACTGAACTGGGGGCCTCCCGGATGGGAACCACACCCCGGTTCAGCATATGGGTCCACACGAGCTGGGGCCAGGATTCGATCCTTGGTCCCCGGGGCTGCAAAGCGAGTGCTTAGCCTGCTGAGCCATCCCGGCTTCCCCGATACATCTTTTTTATATAAATCTTGGGACGCTGGTGTATATTTTACAGTTCCTCTTCATCTGGAATAGTCGCATGTTAAGCACTTAACAGCCTTATGTGGCTGTGGTTAGTATAACGGGTAGCACTAGAAGTCCACACCGTGGGGGGCGAGGGTGGAACGAGTACCAGTTGGGATGTTCTTGCAATGGTCCCAGTGAGAGACAATGGCGAGGAAAGGCTAGACTAAGGGCCAAAGCTCACGAAGGACAGGCCCTTCAGAGAAGCGACATCTTCTTCCTAAGCTGTGGCCTACAACTTGCTGAATCGCTGTCCCCTGCTCCTTGTCGGGAGAAGGGAGAGCCCCAGGGAACAGCTGATATGTAACAACCACCCTGGGAGACAGGAGTCCATACTTGGTCACATTCACCCCGAATATGGCCTCAGCCACATGTGCTCGTTTCAGAATAGCCCAGCAATGGGGGTGACTGTTCCGGTAGTGCTGGGCCTATCACTCTTCAGGTATAGGACGTTCCAGAATAAATGGATGAAGAGGTGTTCTGTTGCCCCAAACACCAACCCAAGCCCTACACAACCCCTCAAGTCCTTTTGACATACATGTGAACTGACCCTATTTTCTCTCCCAGCTGCGTTTCGACGTTCGGCTCACGTCCACTTGCCTCATCCATCAAAATTTTGCGAATGTGGATGATATACTTTTTGAGATACCGCATTTCAATGAAGTCGGTGTCCACACCATGTATTTGAGACAAATTTAAATGCGGCCTAAGGAGTTAAGTCCCCAAATGTTAAATCGGGGCTTGAGGGTTAAGTCCCCAAATGTTAAATCAGGGCTTGAGGGTTAAGTCCCCAAATGTTAAATCGGGGCTTGAGGGGTTACTGCATAGCATCTACCATCAGTTTTCTTAGTGGTGGGATTTTTCAAACAAAAGCATCATTCTAACAGCTCACCTGTATACCTGTGTGCAAAGGTCGCTATTGGGCAGGTGTATGGGTCTGTCTTCATAGAACTCCCACACTTAATCTAACACGTCCATCGGTCATCACCTGCATAGCTGGGCCATCAGCAGTGTAATTTAAATGACTTCGATTGAACAGTATAGAGGACTACAATGTAAGAGCATTTTTTAAAGATTCTATTTTTTTAAAACAAGTATTTCAAAGACAGATAATGCTCATAGGAGGAAGTACTGAGCCCTGAGCTCCCAAACTGAATAGAATGTTCACAGATGGAGATTGTGGCTATTTAAAATATATCCTTATTTTTGTTTTGTTTTTTAATCTCTGATTTGCTTGTGCTAATCACTGGGCTCTTGGCTTCATTGAGGACACGTTCATATTTGCAAAATGAACGACCTAGTCGTCCCAGCTGAGATGGTGATGTCCAAAGACTTTGTGTGAAGAACCAGCCCAGAGCTGGAATTTTTATCAGCCCCAGACCTGGAATTGGATTGTCATTCATCTGTGCCCTGAGCCATAAATCCAGGACTGACAGAAAAGAAACCTAACTGAGACAAGTGTCAAGGCGGCTTAGATGAAAAAGCAATTCGCTTGCCTTTTAAACTGCGTTGTTCAGGTAAGTCAGTCAATAAACCTATTGCTAGCATGTGTCACCCCTGAGATCTTATGGGAACTTGAAACTATTTATAAAAACTGATTTCTAACATTAGGTAAGTTAATGCAACAGATATTTATAAGGACCTACTTTGCGTCGGGCACTGTGTGGGTGAACACACGGGCAAATTAGACCAGGTATAGAAACCGAATTCTAACCATGTGATGGGTGCTATGAAAATGATAGAATTATGTACAAGGGCTGTGCATCCTGGGCTGGGGTGGGAACAGGCACAAGAAGCAATATTAGAACTTGTCTTTATGTATTTATTTCTATCTCATACTTTCTGTATTTCCATTTTGTGTGTTTTCAGATACACACAGTTGGTGCACACACATCCTTTATCAAGATGGAGAAGAAGCTGTGGTGTGTAGCCAATCATTAGAGAGAACGGCTAGAGGCCGACAGACGCGGGAGTTCTGGGCCATGGAGGACTCAAGACGATTTGCCCAAATAAGCCACATTCTTATAGGAATTCGGTGACTTTGCCCAACAGAAGAGCGGAGGGCCATGCTGGTCGGGAGAAAACGATGGCCACGTTTTCTCACAGGTGTGAAAGAATACGACCCTTTTGCACAATGGGATGTGGCCTGAGAGAGTCCTGCATCCATGGGGGCATCTGAGGGAAGGGAGAGCTGGAACCGATGGGACTTAGTGTGCCAAGTTCGCGAGCTTCTCTGACCCCAAGGGAAGCAGCGGCGGTGAGGGAAGGACTCCGTGGATGTCTTGAGGGATGAATTCAGGACGGTTTAGGATCAACCAGAAGGAGTGAGCACGGTTCTGGAATCTGTGTGGCTGAGAACTGTGGTTAGAGAAGAGAGGGAAACGAGCACATTGGTTTAGAAGATTTCGGTGTTCTCTGTTGGAGAGATTGCTTTTGAGGGGAGGGTGGGCCATCTAAATACAGCTGTCCAGTACAGGAGGACACGAGGACTGGAATTTAGAGAAGGGTCAGTGACTGAAATACAGATTGGGAATGAGCCGCCCAAGAACTGGAGCAAAAGTTCACTGGCTTGAGGAGGAGAGAGGGGGGCACATGGCAGAACCCCGGGTTTGGGGCGGCAACCTGGGGACTGTTAGAATTTTCCTCTTGACACCCGACCTCAGTGTCATTTCCTGCACAACTTCCCCCACTCTGTGGCACCTGCGTGATCTGGGGTCTTACTCTGGGCATCCCAGCCTCTAGGCTTTGTTCCCGGCCCCTCCCCCATGTCCATGCCCCAGTCCCCCCCAGTCCCCCCAGATTCTCTCTGCTCTTTCCTCCTGAAATCAGCTAGAGTGACTTCTGTTGCTTGCAGCTAAGACCCGTGATGAGCACAAAAATGCTGCCAGCGATGTCGGGCCCTACAGATGGATCAAGAGGGGGTTGGATTTCATGACTGGGTTAGTCATGACTTTAGACAGCTAGCAATGGGAGTACAATGCTATTAGGAGTGGAAAAGAGAGAGTTCAACACTAATGCTGATCTTATCACATCCGCCAAACCTTGCTTTCTTCTTATTCTCAACCAATCCCTGGTGTTTCTGTGGTCAGGGCAGCTCCCCCGAGCACAGGCGTACCCACATCTCAATGTCTGGGGTTTCCCCCTTTCCTCTCTTTTATCTTTTGTTCCTCCCAAGGGAGATGTCCTGTACAAAGCAGGGGCACACAAACACAGCACTTGCCTCCCCTCGAAAGCCAAAGAGCATGACAAGTGAACGCCGGCGAGATGACTCCAACATCCTCTTGACCTAAAGTTCGGAGAAATGCTATTTCTGAAAATTGTGTTTTCATCTGTGAAAGACATTATCACCCCACAGCTATTTTATTGGTGTTGATGTTGTGGGGGGAGTATGAAGGAAAGACATTCTTAGAAAAAAAAAGAGGCATAAATCAAGGAGCTTCTTCAGTTAAAATAAACGATGTCTGTGTCTCTAAGCCTGTTAGTTGTCTTGTTGATGAGTGAGAAGCCCTCGGGCCCATGGCCTCCTTTCCTGGTCAGCTGAGCCCTGTCCCCCTGGGGGACCTGGACCCTCATGAGGGCTAGAGCCCAACTCCTTGGCTGGCTCCCTGCTCCCCACACAGATCTCCTTCCTTCTCACCCTGACCCCACCTCTGCGTGCTTGCAGCCACGCTGCTCTACGCTCCTTCTGCCAATGTTTCTCTTACCTCACCGACTTTATGTGCATATGTATTTTGTCCATTTCTACCAGTTTGGGTCCTTCCCTCACTTCATGACCTCTATTCAGTTCCCCCTGTTTCTCCCTGAAACCGTCTTCAATTATCCAAGCCATGGTTTCCTTTCTCCCAAGAACCCTCAAAGCTGCTTGATCCGTCTGGACTTCTCTAAGTCACTTGCGTAAGAATTCTGCCTGTGGTACTTGGGAAACAGTGCAGAGCAGTCTGGACAAAGGTAAGGTGACATCACTTGCAGTTTGATCTTTTCTTTCTAGGTCGTTTGTGAGTCCTTGAAGGGCGGAGGCTAACTTCTCAGCTGTGCGCCTGCCTCCTGGCATCTGGCACCTTTCCAGAGCAGATGCTGGGGCGTTACAGGATGGGGGGAGCCCAGGAAGGGTAGACAGTTGGCGATACCCACCCTCTTCCCTTCTGGGCTATAGAGGACTGCCATGTCCCCACCCCGCTGTAAAACCCCAGCAGCGGTGACAGTGTCATTGTGGCTGGGAGCCGTGAGCTGCCAGGGCTTGGTCCTCTGGGGTGCCCTCCCCTGCGGCAAGGACTGTGGAGGAGAACTTGAGTGCAGTGGGCAGCCAGCCAGCAGGCCACCGACGACATGGAGCAGCTGGTCTGGAGTTTTGCCCGGACCTGGAGCAGCCCCGGCCTGACCAAGAAAGCCTTTGTAATTCAAAGCCACTGAAAATTTCAGGTTCTGTGTCACTGCCGTATAACTTGGCCTACCTTACGGACACTTATTATTTGAAACCCCCCTGCGAGTAGGAGTCGAAGTAGGTGACTGAGAGCCAAAACAGGGTTCTTGGAAATTCAGTACCTGAAAAACAACAGATCTAAAATGAAACAGGGAGCAATTCAGACTAGAAGTGAGGACTCTGGAGTCAGACCAACCAGGGTTTGTACACTGGCTCCCGCAAGTTATAGGTTCTAGGACCTGAGCCGGCAGTTCTTAGATCTTTTGGTTTCAAGACCTGTTGATACTCTTAAAAAATTATGGAGGACGCCAAAGAACTTTTGTTTATGTGTGTCATATCTGGGAAGATTTGCTGTATTGGACATAAGACCAAGATATTGAAACAGATTTATTCATTCAGTGAAAACAACAATAATTAAGTTATCACATGGCAACATTCTGTCTTTTCCATAGGGGAAAAAAGTTAGTGACAAGAGTACCATTGTTTTACATTTCTATAAATTTCAAATCTGGTTTAATAGAAGGTGGGTAAATTCTCACATATGCTTTTTCATTTTATCTACTGGAGTTCATTGTTTTGGATGAAGTAAATGAAGAAAACCCAGCTTCACTCTGATACACCATTGGACAATGGGGGATATTTTAGTAATCTTTTCACATAATGGACATTCTTTGATATTCTACCAAAATGCAAGACAACTGGGAGTTTCCTAAAGGTTAGTTAGTAGAAACTGAAGGCATCCCAGTGAACTTTTGTACTGTGTTACCATTAAAATCCACTGGTTTTTTGTTTTTTTTTTACTTCGAATGGATTTCTTTTTAACCCATTCATAATTTTGTAACATCATACATAGTTCATGTGGAAAATATTATTTCACAAAAGTACATAGTTCTTCCAAATGTGGACACATTTCATTATACAAGACCCAATAAAATCTCATTTGTTAACAAACCATCCATCTCATCAAGAAGTTTTAAGGATTCGGAAGCTACTGAGCTCACGGTGGCAGAAACACATTTCCCAAAATTCAGATTTCACATGAAAGCTAGAATTTTATTGTGAGCAATACAGAATATCCGCTGTTTTCCTTGAAGTGGCAGGTTTACCTTGTTTATTTCTGAGAAAATACTTACCTGGTTTTAATGCTGAATAACTGTAATTTGTCTGCCAGTGTTTCTATCAACTGAAAATGGTGTTCTGTGAAAAAAAATCCCAGCTAGCTCAGGTCACAACACCGCTATTTCTTGAGACCTCACGGTTTGATACACAGCGGATGCACTTTTATGCAACACCTCAGTTTGCCACACACAGTTTCTAAAAGATGTGTGCTCGAGGGTGTAATTTAATAAAAATCAGTAATTTGTGCTGCCTCAAGGATCCTCTTAAGTGAACTTGACTTTGTTGCTGCCACCGCGGGTGGCCTGCATTAGCGCTAAGGCAACCCCCCGATTCCCCACTGCTGTTTTTCTACCACCGGTGGAGACTCAACGCAGAGGGGAACAGCAAATAACATTTTGGCATTGTTATACAAAGTTATGACCTTGAGAACCTGGGCACCTGAGTTTTGGGTGCCCCTAGAGGGTGTGCTGTCCTCCTTAACGGGGTCAGAATAAAGCAGTGTGGAGGATTAAATGAAATATTAGTTAACAAGAAATCACGCGTGTAAAGCACATAGTCGAGCACCCAGAGGGTACTGAGTATTTATGAAACTTTGGCTGGTGATATTCATCTATGGCCATGGTGCGGGTGTAGCTATTTTTCTTCTAACAGCAGTGATGCCAATCTTTCATGTTTCTCCAGGAACCCATTCCTCCGGCATTTCTGTCTTCATTTCTGTTAACTGCTGGGTGGACCCCCTGCAGCCTCTCTCTCTGCTCCAGCCAGGATCTACTCCCTCAAGACCTCTGTGCCTTCAGGGCCACCCCTCCCCTTCTATTCCTGCGTCACAGCCACGGTCAAAGAGCCTGATTTACTGGGAAGAAAACTGCTGTGAAAGGAGGTTCTATTGATATTTGACCGGCTTGAGACTCAGTTTACCAATCCATAAGTGGGATTTTAGTCCTTCTACATATTTCACACACACGCGCGCACACTTTTTGTGAGTGTTATTCGTAAATAATAAATTTGAAGGTAACTGGCAGAGTGCCCAGCGATAGCACTTGCTCAGCACATCTTTCTTTTTCTTTCTCTTGTCTCGTGGTTTTCTTTTGAACGGTCTTCTTTTCCTACCTCTCTCCTGTCTATCCAGAACATTACGCCTGACTTAATTTTCGCGCAGCCTAGCTGATTCATGATCTCAGTGCCCAGCACCCAGGCACGACGATGCATCGCGCACCGGGGCTCGCAGAGGGGGCCGCAGACTTGTGACACAGACAGGCCCATAGTGGAGACCACTGTCATCTCCTGCTGACACGTCTTTCCCATCTGTCCCCTGTCCTCACTTGCCACACTCAGCGGAGGTCATTCTTACGATGGCATTGAAGGTCCTCCAGCTCCCGATTCCACGTCACCTTCTGCTGGGGTGCCCTCCTCCCCTTGTCCACCTGCCCACAGCCACCTCAGCTCCATGGTCCCCCAGGTGGGAGGCCTTCTGCAACCCCCATGGGCGAGGGGTGGCCCTCCCATCACGCTTCCCCCAGACGTGCTCTACGCGGGCTCTGGCTATCTCAGTGCATCCCGGTTCTCTCAACTGGACTCCGATCTCCCCCAGAAAACGCATTTCTCTTTCCACCCTCTGCAGGTCGCCTGGGGGCCTGACACCGGCAGCTATTCCCTGACGTGTTTGTTGATGGAAAAGTGACAAACGTTCACTCATTTTGTTGAGCTTGTGAACCAGGAGCCTCCATCCGAAAGTCGTCAAATGAACGACGACTTCTTCGCACCAGCCGCAGAAGCATCACTGCATTTCCTGCGGGCTGCCCGCAGTCACCATATCACAGTCCCGGCCCCCACCTTCTGTTCTTCATCCCAGGCCGGTGCCCACGCTTCCTGATGCTCTTTGTCCATGTGCCTGTTAGGAGCGCTTCTAACAGGAAGCTTTACTGAGAACAGGCGGGTGTGTGATTCTAGGACAGAACAGCCCAGTGGATAATCTATTTCCCATCAGAAGTTTCTAGAAGATAGCTCATTTTTATGGAGGGAAGCTGCTACACCACTCTGGGTCTTCCAGACACTTGAGTGGCACTAGCTTTGCATTTCTGGGCCTATCCCCGCGGGCCTGCAGACAAGGCAGCCTCCATTGTGTTTCCCAGATCTCGGTTCAGGGAGCTCAGGGCCTGAGTCTGTGAGAACCCTGTGGTTCAGCTTCTTTGGGCAAAATCTTGGTTGAAAGTCTGGTTGACAGAAGGCGTTTCCCCTATGGTTTGTGAACAGCTCTGGAAGCACAGGGGGATGAGCCCCTCCCTCTGGGGCATTGAGGAGACCACCGTGTGATGTCATCAGAACTCTTCCTGAGCCGGATGCAGAGGGAGGCTGCGGCCACAGGGCCACTCTGATGAAGGTGTTTGCTGGGTGCCTTCCCGCCTCACTCTTCTCCCACAGCGGGCGAAGGTTCTCTTGCTCCTGTGAAGGTGAGAGCATCAGGTGCAGTGACTAGCTGCTCTCTGGCCAGGTGTGCACTGATTCTGGGGGTGCAGGGATGATTAGCACATGGCGAAATCATGGGCCTGACGATCTCAATGACCTTCATCCTAGACACCCAGCTTTCAAACATTCCAGTTCACTGTCAGGTGCTCGGCAGATTCTAGGTTTGGAAAGTAATCCCAAGGCCACTCATAATTCACAAGGCCACTCATCTGTGTGCCAAGGGCCTACTGTGCGGGGTCCTGAGGGAGTGGTCAGTTGGAACCTATCCCTTGGTCTTTGCTGGCATGGAACTCGATGCCTGGGAGGCCTCTCCAATGCACAGGAGAGAGGCAACAGGCTGGGAGGCGGGGCAGGCAGCTGCCAGGGCCACCTTGCTGCCCTCCCCACCCCCACCCTCCTCCGGGCTGACTTGCTCTGCGCATGCTGTGAACCCTGCAGGGAACCCCTTTCCTCTTCTCCTCAGCCCAGGACTTTCCTCCTTCTCCCATGAGACCCTGCCCCAAAGCCACTTCCACCTTTCTGACAGATTCCCACGGCCATGATAGATTTCGTTTTTTCCCTCTGGAGGTTCCAACATGTTTCCACCTACCTGTGCTGAAGCATTTATCATGTGGCAGCAAAATTACTCGTGAACGTTGCCGCCTCCCTAACGGGACTATGAGTTCTGGTGGTCAGTGTGCCCTGTGGTAGGTCTGTAAGTTTCTTTGCATCTGCCCCGGAGCCTCATGGGAACGGTTTGTTCCAGGAAACTCTCCACGAGTGGTGGGGAGAGAGAACTCCCAGCAAGTTCATTTATCATAGGGCTGGAGTAAGTGAAAGGTAATCCTTTTTAAAATGTGAGTTATGGAGCTTTGCAATGTGCCATCTATCTCTGTCGGTGTGGAGAGGAACGCCAGGGCGAGTTTATTACTTAAACAGAGAGCGCTCTGTTGTCTTTAGGGCCCTATTCCCCACACCTGTTCCAGCACACAGTAATACTCTGACATGGTGAATTCTGATGAAAACATTAAGCACCCAGAGTTGCCTAATCAATATCACTGAACGTGCACTAGGTATTTGAATACATACTCAGCCAGCAAGCTAATTATTAGACTTCTGTGTCTCTTTAAACCCACCTTGCTCTAATGTTTAATATCTAATCTATGTGAGGCATATTTTCTTGGAAGAAACATCTTGGAAATTGGAAGCCTTCTAGAAGTCCTAACCAGGCAGGGAAGCTTTAGAAGTATAGAAGGGATCAATGCAGTGAACCATCAATTTGATAAGCCTTACTAAAAAATGAGAGGATTCTTACATTTCTTTCCCCTCCCCTACAGATGGTATCAACATGTAGCCCCAGACCTTGGCTGAATGGGACAAAACGGAGTGATCTGCATTCACGCACAATGAATAACGCACACAATATCTTGTTTCCAGTTTTAAGTCGACATAACCCAGAGAGAGAAAACCCATGGTCTGCAGGCTGCCTCAGCAGCAGCTGCTGCACCGAGAAACAGCAAGCCTGTCCTAGTGTGTTTGAGGTCGTAGCTCCTAATGGCATTCATGATTATCGGGCTCAAGACAAAGAACATTTTTCAGCATCTGCTTCTCTAGCTCATCTTCCTAGGGCACTGATCCTCCTTTGATGTTTAGCAAGGATGCTGCATGTCCATGTGGAAGTTGCTGGTGTTCGCAGAGTGCTTAGCACAGTCCCAGGCACATAGGAGGTGTCCAAAAAATATGACCAAGCATGAAGAAAGAAACACAGACAGACTTTCAGGAGGGCATGGTCGACAAGCAGGTAGGGGGTGAGACATTGGTACTGTCTGCTTGGGGCAAGGACAGGGGCTGCAGAACCATCGTTTGTAATTGCTTTCCCGATGGGTCCACCACACAACCTAAGGGGGGCCAGTCCTCAGGCAGGGCCACCCCTCTTCCTGAGGGGAGGGAGCCCCTTGATGGCCCCACGGTTTCCACATGTCACTTCACTTCTTTGTATTCTGATTTAATTATTATTTTATTAATTAATTAATTTAAAAAGTTTTATTTATTTATTAATTTTTGACAGAGAGAGAGAGATACAGAGACAGAGAGAGAACTGAACTGGGGGCACTCCCCAGTTCAGCACATGGGTCCTCACGGGCCAGGGCCGGGATTCAATCCTTGGTCCCCGGCGCTGCAAAGTGAGCGCTTAACCTACTGAGCCATCCCAGCTTCCCCTAATTATTATTTCTTAACATTTATTGTTTGAGAGAGGGTGCGAGAGGAGTTGGGGTCCTCCCACATGGGAGGTGAGAACCTTCACTGCCATCCAGGCGGTTACCAGTTGCACCCCAGTTCAGCCGGGGCTGGGGTTTGATCCCCAGACCTCGTGATTGCAAGGCAAGCCCTCAACCTGCTAAGCTAGCCCAGCATCCCCCATAGAATTATTTTTTTTTTATCGGAGGATTTGAATGACACCCTTCCTGTTCCATTATGGTGAACGCTTAAAATTTCATTTATGGGAAATTACATTTACACAAGCTTCTATGAAAAGCCAAATTCCAGGCCTAAGCGATTGGCCAAAATTCCATTAAAAATGGATATTAAGTAAATTACCAAGCTGAGCTGATTCAAAACACCTTCAGCAAAGAATACGGGTGCCAACTGTATAAAGGAGCTGAGTGACTGATTAAAAAAAAAAAGTAGATGGCAGAGTTAACAGGGAGGAAAAGCGGTTTCCTTCTCCTTCCCCTGCCCCCCGGGGCTCCGTCCCTTTGGGGGGGCAGAGCGGGACTACTGGTCGAGAGCTGGGCATGCAGGAAAGCGCAGCGAGGGCATCAGGGCGGAGGATGCGGCCGAGCTGAGGGAAGGGCGGAGCGGGAGGAGTGCAGCCTAGTGGCCGGAGGCAGCGGGGTGCACACGCGGGGTCCTGGCGGAGGATCCGCCACCTCTCGGCTCAGCGGGCGTTGCCGCTGCCGGCCGCCAGGGGGCGCGGGCGGAGCCGGCGGAGGGAGGGGGGAGCCTCCGGGCAGGGTCAGCCGGGCGGCAGGGGCGGCGGCACCGCTCCGCTCCCCGCGCGTCTCGGGCCCCGCGCGCAAGGAAGGCGCGCAGCCCCGCCGCCGGGATGCGGCCGCCGGCCCGCCGCCGCGTGCTCCCGGCACTGCTCCCGCTGCTCACCTGCTCGCTGGGTGAGTACCGGAGGCCGGGCGCGCACGGGCTGGGCGCGGGCGATCCGCCGGCGCGCCCCGGGGCCCCCCGCGCCCGCATCGGCGCCCCCTCGCGGCGCCGGGAGCGCCCGGCTTCCCGGCCCCGGGACGCCCCGCCCCCCGCTTGGCCCCTGTCGGCTCCCGGGGTCCCCGCCCGGCCCGCCTCCTTCCGCCCCGGGCTCGATCGGTGAACCCCCGCAGGAAGCGCGAGAGGACGTGCGACTCCGAGAAACTTTGGAAGGAGGGACCCGCCCCTCGCGCCCCGGGACGGCGCCCCGGGCTCCCCGCGGGCGCTGGCGGTCCCGCCCCAACGCCCGAGGCCCCGGGCCTGGGGGGCTGCCGGCTGGACGCCCCGGCTCTCCAACTGGGCGCCCCGGCTCTGCAGACCCGTGCAGGGCGGGGAGCAGCGGGGCCCCCGGGCCTGGGGGGCTGCCGGCTGGGCGCCCCGGTTCTGCAGCCCCGTGCAGGGCGGGGAGCAGCGGGGCCCCCGGGCCTGGGGGGCTGCCAGATGGGCACCCGGTTCTGCAGCCCCGTGCAGGGCGGGGAGCAGCGGGGCCCCCGGGCCTGGAGGGCTGCCAGCTGGGCGCCCCGGTTCTGCAGCCCCGTGCAGGGCGGGGAGCAGCGGGGCCCCCGGGCCTGGAGGGCTGCCAGCTGGGCGCCCCGGTTCTGCAGCCCCGTGCAGGGCGGGGAGCAGCGGGGCCCCCGGGCCTGGAGGGCTGCCAGCTGGGCGCCCCGGTTCTGCAGCCCCGTGCAGGGCGGGGAGCAGCGGGGCCCCCGGGCCTGGGGGGCTGCCAGCTGGGCGCCCCGGCTCTGCAGCCCCGTGCAGGGCGGGGAGCAGCGGCGCCCCCGGGCCTGGGGGGCTGCCAGCTGGGCGCCCCGGCTCTGCAGCCCCGTGCAGGGCGGGGAGCAGCGGGGCCCCCGGGCCTGGGGGGCTGCCAACTGGGCGCCCCGGCTTTGCAGACCCGTGCAGGGCAGGGAGCAGCGGCGCCCCCGGGCCTGGGGGGCTGCCAGCTGGGCGCCCCGGCTCTGCAGACCCGTGCAGGGCGGGGAGCAGCGGGGCCCCCGGGCCTGGGCGGGCGCGGCCCTGCCGAGCCTCCCGGAACCCCGGCTCTGGAGGAGGAATCCGAGACCCTCCCGGGAACCGCGCTGCTGCTAGACCACCCCTTTTGCTAACCTTCTCGCCAGAGCATTTTCTCCCCTTTATCCTAAAATGGGACAAAAGTTATTTGTGTGTGTGTGTAATCATTGTCATTAACTTTCACGATGAGATCTGTTCATGTTAGGAAGCGTGGGGCGGGGGCCGGAGATGTCCCCCTTTTCCGTGTTGTCCGGCTTAGTGTCGTCTAACCTACACCTTTGCGCTTGCAGCCGAAGAGGCAGTCATTTCAGATTTTTTACGTCGCTGTGGGTCGCCCACCTACACCTTTCCTGCCCGCTTTTTTTTTTTTTTTAAATTGGGATTTGAGCTCCCTGAATAAGGACCTCCTTTGCCAACCCCTGGCATTTGTATAGGTGCTCGTAAAATGTGGGGGGAAATCGAGTGAGATTAATTGGTAATTAATTGTTCACATGCATGGTTAGGTAAGCAACAGTGTAATTAAAAGCGTGCGAGCACCTTGGGCGGCAAAGGCTGTAAGGATCGTGGGGAGCCACAGCGTTTGGCAGAGATCTGCGTTCGCTGCAGGACGTACCCTGCTGGGGGGCAGCCCTGGGGGGCGGGGGCAGGTGACTGCTGGCTGCATCTGTAGGCTTGCTGCCTGGAAGTTTTTCACCTACCCAAACCCGGTGGGTGGTGGCTGAAATTGGCATTCTATTTATAGCCCGCACTTTATAATGCTGTCCTGGGGATGTAATGTTTGTACATAATATAGTCAACATATGGGCCGAAAGGCACGTTTTATTGCGATGCGTACCTTAAAAAAAAATTTTTTTTTACTGCCCTTGAGGGAATATCTGCACTGTGCAAACTTGATAATATATTGAAGGGACACTCAGAATGAACTAAAATGTCAACACATCTTTAGAGATGTCTCTTAGCATTGTGAAGTCAGATAAGCACAATACATAAAACATGAAACCTATGAAAAGTTCCCTGCGACGTGTGACTTCATGAAGTGGCTTTCCTGGGTTGGGTTGGTGCAGACAGGAAGCCGTATTCTTTCTTTGAGGTCTGAAATAAATCGTGAGTTCATTTTATTGAACTCTGCTTTGATGTCAGGGAACGGGGAGGTTACCAGGATGTAAAAAGATGGGGTACCCGCTCTATAAATCTTGAAATCAAGATTCTTGGGATCTAGCTGAAACATAGAGTATGAAAGGAGTTCTGAGGCACAATTCCCTTGTATGGTGGCTTGGCCTGGCTGTATTTTACTTCCCCCCCTCCGTCCCCCCAACTGTAGCATATTCATTAAGAGAAAAGTCAGCATAGAAAATTTATTTTAAAACCATATGATTATACAGACAAAATTTACTGCAATTTCAATTCTAAAGTCCGGTGCCAGTTCTAGAATAGAAGATTTATTCACGACCCTAGGCCAGCCACTGTGCGGTTTCTAGTGGTTTCTCATAAAATGAGAGGCATAGACTAGATAAAATACTGGAACTTTGCCATCGCTTAGTTTTAACATACTGATTCTATTGTAGCAGAGACTAGATACCCCTTAGTTCCTTCTTTTCCTGACTAAAAAACCTCTTAGATAATCAGGACTGTTATGAACTGAAATTGAAGCCTTAATCCCCAGTGTGACTGTATTTGGAGATGGGCCTTTAGGAAGGTAATTACGGCTAAATGAGATCCTAAGAATGGAGCCCTAATCTTAGGACGTGTGTCCTTATAAGAAGAGGAGGAGACCCCAGGGATGCATGCAAATAGACAAAAGGCCAAGGAGATGTGAGAAGACTATCACCTGCAAGCCAAGGAGAGTGGTCTCAGTAGAGACCGCTGTTGGCACCTTGATCTTGAACTTCTAGCCTCCAGACGGTGAGAAATACATTTCTGTTGTTTCACTGTTAATGGTAGCCCTAACAGACTAATAATACAAGGGGGTAAGGGGCCAGGTGGAGGCATGGTCATGGTGGTGGCCATGTTTCCAGTGACAGAACATTTCTCAGTGGCTCTTGCCAATGCCGTTAGCCAGTGAGCTCTCTGTAGAGGTTTTGGGTGGGTCTCCATAAAGTTTCTTACAGGTGGCTGATCCAGATGGGATGCAGGTCTTTTCTGCCATCATTTCATCCTCCTTTCCATTGCCTGTTATGTTAATTTAATGGCTTGTAGCCATGGAGCCCATCCTGTGACCATGAGGTGACCTTGAAGATGGGAACCAGGAGTAAGGATCACAGAGCAGAAAGGATAGTGACCACTTGGGTTCTGGGTGGATCTGGAGCATCATCTAGCCCTGGATCCCCTGTTTCCAGACTCCTATTGTCTGAGATTAAAAGTAAACCTGTGCCTTGTTTAAGCATCAGTCGTTTGGGTTTTCTATTCATGCAGCCGAAACTAATCCTCATTGATACATCTGTGAAGAAGTTTATTTGACTCAATGGTAAAATAACGGATTCTAACGTTTCTTACCCCTGTTTCTGCTCTGTATGGGTCAAGATTGTGTCTTAGCTCCCATTGAAATTAGGGATGGTTTTCATTCTGAGCTAATTCTTGCTCAGATGCATTTTGCTGCAGTGAGCCAGGCATTTCAGGACACCAAGAGTCAGGCCTAATTCCACGTTTTTTGTGTTTTTAAAATTTTTTTCTTTTTTTTCTTATTTGCTTTTGTATTTTTTTAAATTAGTTTCAGGTGGTATTTATTTTTTTTATTTTTATTTTTTACTTTTTTTTGGTTTTTAAACCCTCCCTTTATTTCTTAGGCAGATATTACTGGCACAGATTTTAATTGTTTGGGCAGATTCTTTGTTGTCCAGGGCCTCTAAGTTGGCATAGCCCCCTTGGTCGTGGACTTGAACCTAGGGAGTTTGCCTGTAGCCAGTAGATGAGCTCTTTTTGGTGGGGGGCAGGGGAGGTGGGAAGAGCGTCTGTTTCAAGGTAGAGAGGAGATGCCTGGGCCCATTTGTTAACTTACTATGGGGCACATGTGGGCCCGATCCTTGACTAAGTCCCAGTAACTGACTTCATTCAGAGCATAAAGGGTGGGTTTATGCTTCTCATTAGAAACCTTGTAAGACCAGCGTAATTGCTTAGGCACAAAGGGATTACTTGTAGGGAATTTGTAATTGTTACATTTTGCCTCCTTGTAGCTTTAGATGTGATCTTATCTTTGGTGCTGCACAGAGTCTTGCTTAAGAGCAAGATATAGGAGTGTTAATTCCATCTCTATGGATAGAAAGGGAAAGTTAGGGTAATACCTTAATTTCAAAGTTTGGGTAATACCTCTATTTCAGACCTCTGTTCTCTAAGCCGATTCCAAAGAAAGCTGATTCAGTGTAGGTGCTGATTGAACTGCTAGTAAAGATTAACAGTTTAGAAATGGTATTACAATGGTAGTAAAAGGAAAAACTGTCCTCCAAGTTTCTTTTATTTATTCAAAAAGTATTGAGTATCTACTGTGCATCAGGCAGTGGAGATATTGCAGGAAGAGGATACGTGTTTCCCCCTCCAACCCATGGAGCTTAAGCACTGAGCATGCAAGGAACTAAATGCACCGTGCCCGGGGCTGTGGCAGGAGGTCAGGGTACACGTTGCAGGCACATGTATGGCCTTAGCCTGGAGTCTGGAGCAATGGTTCTCAACAGGGGGCGATCTTGTCCCCTGGGGAATGTCTCTCCTTGTCTAGAGACTTTTTGGGTGTCACAGGGGTGGTTTGGCAGGGGTGCTGTTGAACATCCTGCAAGGGAAGACACCGCCCCCCCCAAGAATCACTGATCTGGTCCCAAGTGTCACAAGTGCCATTGAGAAACCTTGGATTAGGGGTTCAAGGAAGGCTTCCTAAAAGGAAGTGACATCAGAGCTCAGACCTGAAGGGGAAGCAGAAGTCAGGTAAGTGGAGGGAGGAGTCCCAGTGGGGCAGGGGAGTGTGGAGCTTAGTGGTGAAGGAGTGGAGTGAAAAGGGACAGGACTGGGGGGCTGGGAGGACCTGCAGGGACCCAGTTATGTGTAGCCTTGGAGACCTGGTGAGGATTTTGAGTTTGTCAGAGCAGAGGGAAGCCATTGAAGGACTGTCACAGTGACACGACTGGATGTCTCTTGTAAGAAGCCCACTCTGGTTGCTCTGTAGAACAGGGATCAGAGGGGGCCAATGTGGTCTTGGAAGACCCGTGAGGAGTTGTCTGAGAGATGATTAAGAATCTGCAGTGAGTACAGGGACACCCACCTAGAGAAAGGAGCAGTCATAGGTTTCTGTCCAGATGGATGGTGGTGCTGTTTACTGATGGGGGCACTAATGGAGAAAAACCGGATTTAGCCCCTCCCCTGCCCCCAAATCTATTACAGTTAAATACAGGCTCTGGCAGAAGTAACGCCCTTTTTTTTTTTTATGAGCTGGGCAGCTTAAAAAAGGGTGTTACTTCTGCCGGACCCGGTATAGATAATGTAAAATGTATCAGTTTAATCATTTTTAAATGTATAGTTCTTGGCATTAAGTACCCAGACATTTTTTCTAAAACTTAAGCTTTAATTTTGTGGGGGAGGGAAGGATGGTGAGCTCAGTGTGGACAAGCTGAGTTTGGGGTGCGTGGTGGTTAGGTCTGTGGGTCTGGACCTCAGAGAAGAGGTCGGTGGAGAGAGACATGGGGCAATGTGAGTAGTTTCCTAAGAAGAGAGCCTTGATTGGCACAATAAATTCATTGAAGCCTTCATTCAAAATGTATGTATACCAAAGATTTGGTAGAAGTTGGGAAAGTCTTTATCTGTATGATGTGAAGCTGCGGGTTTAGGAAAAAACAAAATGTGTGAAAGTATCATCCAACAGGACTGGAACGTCTCTCCAGTGCAGCAGCACCGCTTTCTCCTAGGGCTGTGACTTATTGTTGCTCCTAAAAGAATACTTTATGATCTGCAGAGGTGCTATGTTTTCGTTTACCTCATTGCTTCCGGTGAGGAGCTCAAGGCTCTTTACACTTCACGCTGGATTTATCTTCTCTGGGTCCTTGAGGGTGGAGATGCAGGAGCTTGCTTTTCGATTATGAGATGGAGGGAGGAGAGGAAGGTAAATAGATGCCCAAGGCCTGTTGTGAAAACAGCCCGAGCAGTTCCCTTGAGGGCCTGCCCTGCCCTGCATCGGCCTTGTGCACAAGGCCACCTGGGTGTCTTAAAGAGGCCCCTGTAAAGTTCCCTTGGTAAAATGCAGATTCCTGGGTTCCAGCTCCAGGTTTTTCTGATTCAAAAGGTCCTAGATGAGGCCTATGGGTCTACATTAGTAACAAGGCCCCAAGTGAGGTGTATGTGCAGGCGCCCTGCCCAGCTAGCCTCGACCCAGGCGTAAACCGGGACTATTACTGGATCGTTTCCATGCACACCCCTAGAATGTAACGAGACTGCTGGTAGCTTTGTCTTGAAAGTCACATGTGCTGGAGAGAGCAAAGTATGGGCTTGAGGCCTGATAGTCAGCAGTCAGGTGCTCTGGCTACTTGCAAAAGGAGCCAGGAACCCCCAAATTCAGACTAAGAAGTCATTCTCCACTGTCGTTTGGCAGGTTTGCAAATGCTACTGGAGGGACTGTGTGTGGGGCGTAGGTCTCACAAACTAGGGAGTGGGTTGTGAGAGCAAAGGTTTTTGAACAACAGACACGTAAGTTCTTACAGGTGTTTGAACATCGCAGGCTGTGGGTACCACCTTTTCCAGGGGCACTGACCGGGATGCTTTTCAAACCCACATTTTGTATTTCAAAAATAAGATTCTGAATGTCAGGCATCAGTTGTATCATTATAAGTTAGCCTGACAGGTGTGAGCTAGAATTTCTTTCCACATCCTGAGGGGCACGGGGGTTTTTATATCACCAGTTTAAATGAGATATGACTCAAAGAAGCAAATGATCTTTCTTTTCATAAAATATACGGCTCTTTCCTGTTTCTTTTAACCCCATTTACTGCCCCTGTAAATATGTAAATACGGCACACGGACTATGTAGTTCTGGCAAACGTTGTTACCAAGGAAAGAGGCATTTGTCTGTCAAACTCTATCTTCCCACTGACCTCTTCGATAAAACAGGAGATGTGTTTCAGATGGAGCAAGGTCAAGTTTGGGTAGCTAGTGGGCTCAAAAGAGGAGGCATGTCCCATCTGTATGCCCCCGGAGGGGGGAGGCCCCGCCTCCTCTCAATCCTTTTCTCAACTGGCGGAATCACGCTGTCAGGGTGACAGAACCCCGGTTCCCTGGCCCTAAGTGCTGACCAGCTCTACACCTGCCCTGGGAGCAGAAGTGTGTTGACATTTTGCTGGAATAGCTTTTGCTGTTGGCCTCTGAGCGAAAGGCTTGGTGGCATTTGCCATAGGCCGGATCCTGCCCCGACCTGCACATGGATTGACGCGTTTCATTCCTGTTTGATTTCCCCCTTGACAAGGAAGGAGGCAGAGGCTCCCAGAGGCCAAGTCACTGGCCCCACACGGCTTGGCTACTGAGCGGCCGGGTGTGCACTGGCTCCCACGTGCTGTGTCTAGACTCCGTGTCTCTGAGCAGTGAGCTCGGGTAAGCAGGCCCAGGGCCCAGGGCCCGTGGTGCGGTGTCTTTCTGCAGTACTGTGAGCATTAGGAGAGCTCCCTGAAGGAACGCCACCTCTGCAGCCACACGGCCACTGCTAGATACTTCCACCCAAATGTCCTGCAGCCCCCAGTGAGTCCTGCTCTGTAGCTGAGATGACAACCCAGCCTGCCCCGTCCCTCCACCCAAAGCCTAGACCCCCTGCTCGTCTCCCACTTACCAGCCCCATGACCTCTCCCTTCCTACCCGAATCCATCCTGCGGACAGCTCAAAGCCTGTCCCTTCTGCCTCCGGGATCCCCAACACTGGGGACTCAGGACCCTGCTGTGCCCACACATGGCCTCCTCTGAATTCTTGTCCCTTATCTCTTGCTGCCTGGTTCCCTGAGATTCCTAGATGGCTTATGTGAGTCTTTTTCTGTCCACCCCCACATGCTACCTCCAGCAATCTGTGTAAGGCACACCTTCTGATGCAAAAAGCTTTCATGGCACCCAGAATAAAACCAGACTCCCTAACACCAACCCCTTTCATGATATGACCCCTCCCCATCATCTCTATCCCCAGCTACTCCCCCCACCCTCAGGTGTGCAGGCCCAGCCACGCCCCTCCCTCAGGTGTTCAAGTCCAGCCACACCCCTCCCTCAGGTGTGCAGGCCCAGCCACGCCCCTCCCTCAGGTGTGCAGGCGCAGCCACGCCCCTCCCTCAGGTGTGCATGCTGAGGGCACGCTGGGCTGTGTGCTGGGCTGTGTGCTGAGCTTTGCAAGCAGCAGTATGGGCAGAATCCAGTTTCCAGGCCTCTTTGCCCCTGTGCTTGAGTCTCTGCTACCTGGAATCCACTCCTCAAGCTCTGTGCTTCCCTCTCTGGGAGGCTCCCCGTGCTGCTGTCCTGCCTCAGTGGTGCCTTCTCTTCACCCCCGGAGGCTCCCTGAGGGACCGCCATCAGGACTGCCGTGGGAGCAGGCTCTTCTACGCCTGGCGTTGACAGGGGGGCTGGTCTGTGTTGGACTGAGCTCTGAGGAAGCTGCCTCGGTCCCCTTCCCGGCTCCCAGCATCCCGTGGCTCAGATGCGCAGGGCCGCTCCGCTCTCTGATGAGCAGTTGAAATTGAGTTCATGATGACAGTGGCAATTGCTGCTAACTCCCAGAGCACTTAGCCAGTGCCAGGCCCCGTTCCAGACACAGCACACATTCGCTCCTCAGCCACTGCCTGTGCTGGTTCTGTCCCCAGCCCACAGAGAGGGGCTGGGCCCCCTTCCTGTTCCAGCTCAGATGGAGCTGCTTCCTCGTGTCCACAACCGCAGGTCAGTGGGTCTGAGGACAAGGAAGGAAGGGCAGGCTGCGCCTTGTTCCTACCCCGCTGCCACATGGGTTATCATCAAAGCAGGGAACTGGAGCCCAATAAATTGGCTCCTGGATGTGCATCCTGGAGCGTAAGGCCCCTGTGGACGACGTGGAAAGCTCCAGGGAGCCTGCCCCCTGCGATGGGCTTGTGCTGGGTGACATGCTTTGTCAGTAGGTCACAGGAAAGGAAGTCATGGCCCCCAAGCTCCCCCTACCCCCGTGTGTGTCTGAGGAAAGAGCCTTTGGCCCTGAGCCCCGTGGGGCACCAGCAGCGAGCGAGCCACAGTGTGCTGTGTGTCCCGACGGCAGAGTCCGGCTTGTGGGTCCCCCGGTTTGTCAGCCACCTGTGATCTTGTCCTTCCCGCCCAGCCCTGGGCTCCCCCTCACACGCATGTAACTAATCCTGGCAGCGCCTGCAGGTGGGGCTCTCTGGGATCTTGGTGGTTTCTGGGTTTTTGTTTATTTCACGGGTCTGTGTGACAGATGTTACCGGTGGAGTTTGGGAGGACCGGTCAGGGGCTACAAGGTGCGGGCATCGTTCCTGCGTGGGCACAGGGTGCCGTGGGCCGTCCCAGCCACTGGAGCAAACAGGTCGCTAATTCCTGTCCAGGTGTCTTGCCCTCCAGGACTCAGGCGAGCCTATCAGTCCTGGTTCCGGGTCTGTTGCAAACATCTCGGTTTATTTCTCAGGATGGGTGTGCTCACTCACACATTAGCTGGCTGGAATTATTTGAAAGTATCATGAGAAAGGCCTTATGTCCGTTGCCTGCTACCTAGTTCCCACCCAGGAACTCATGTTGAAAATCGGAAAAGTGACTTTTAAGCAGTAGCTTGTCTTGTAGGAGCGTGATTTACCTCCTGCTGCATATTCAGGCCGAGATTTTGAGGGTATTTTTTGTCACTGAGCCTTGGAAGACAAACTGTGTCCCTGAAGTCCCAGGGGGCCTTCCTTTGCTAGGGTGGGGGTACTTTACCCCCCACCCCACAGGCAGGGAATGTTAAACTGCCACCCTGTGTTCTTAGAGTTGTCAGAGGTGACAGGTAATTTCTGACCTCCTCTGCTACTTTTTCTCACTTTCTTCCTCTATTTGCAGTTTCCCCTTCATTTCCTCTGACTGTAGATTTCTTTGGTAGGAATTCTGTAAACGATTCATCATCTTAAGATTGGCTTTATGAGGGTATAGCATGTTCTACATCTTTAGAATATACTTGGTTTCTTGATGATTTCTTTTGTTTTATTTAGATGATGGCAATAGGAAGATAAAACCAGCTAGTATACTTTTTTCATATTCATCTAAGCGGGGATGAGCTTGCCATAGCACTTACTCTTACATCCAAATAACTCTGACACATTTCTTATGATACTGCTTTAAATATTACATAGTTTATTTGTATCAGGGGAAAATTTCACAGCAGAGAGTGATGGGGAGAAATGACAGCTTTTCTTTTTAAGATATTTAACAGTCGGCCTGTGTATTTTGGGAGAGAACTAAAACGTCGTTTGCTCTCTCCTCGGTTAAGCCTCGTCTGAATGAAGGCATGGGGTCTGGAGTGTGACAGGCAGGATATGTGGGAGTCACTTGACTTATAGGGGACATCTTCCCTCTATGCAGTTTCTTCTTTAAGCAGGAACATCACCACATAATATAAGCTGCTCATTTATGAAAGGTGATGCGTTAGTAATTTTCAGAACTTTTTCTTCAGGAGAGCGTCTGCATTCTAAGGGACCAGGGCTTCTGCATTGCCAACAAGTGACATAAGACTATGTGATTGTTATTAGATGACAAGTCACTGAACATGTTAAATAGAGGTTCTTTTTCTTCATAGGAGAGTGAGCTCCAGCCCAGAGTGCTCCAACTGTCCACGTGTTTGGCGATAAGAGTTGATGGGATTGGTGGATGTGGCTTTTGGCATCAAAGTCGTGTGCTAAATAGACTGACCAGGGTTTTGTAGCCTGCAAGTTGTCGGATGTGCCATTTCCTGGGAGTCAGCAGTGCCGAATGGGGTTGACATGTCGTGACCTCCCTGTGTGATGTGTCTTGATTCTATTTTTGATATCTTCTTGAGGGTTGTAAATGTGCATACTAGGTTGGATGTAAATAAAAGTAAAAACAAAACAAAACAAAATAACAACAACAACCCCAAAATAAGTACCCAGAAGCAGAATTTAAATACCTAGCTAAACGGTGTTTGATGTTAAGTCTTTTCTTCTTAGAACTTGATAAGTGATTTGGGCTTTGTGTTTGCCTTGTTGTGCATGTGTGTAGAAAGTAAGAACATGTAGGTCAGATCCTAGTGAAAATAAGTGAAGGTGGGGGCACGAAAGGGCTTCATTCTTCTGGGTTGATGCTGCCTAGTGTAGGAGTAGACAGCCCTTAAGTGATATGACCCCACAGCCTTCATGAAGACTTGCATTCATTCATTCATTCATTCATTCATTCACACGGTAAATGTTTGTTGGCCTTCCTTTGTGAACTAGCTGTGTTCCAAGTTCCGGGCAGGCTTAAAACTACATTCCTGCCATTATGAAGCTTACGATCAACTAACACGTAGGACAAGCAGTAAACACTAAATATACAAGGGCTGTCCGGAAAGTATCCAGCCATGTAACCATTCTCGTTATATTGACAATGGCTGGATTTTTTCCGGACCGACCTTGTATGTTATGTCAGTGGTGGTACCTGCTCTGTAAAAAAACCAAGCGGGGGTGGGGTGCGGAGGGGTGGATTGGGGATTTCCTATTTATTTAGATGGGGGGGTGGCTGTCTCAGGAAGCCTCCTGCGATACATGCCGTTATCTAAATTCCACACGTAGAGGTTCATTTGGCTTATATTTCAATTTCATTCTGCCTTTTGAAATGTCATCCTGGAAACGGAAATGTTTAAATCACCTTAGTCATTGGCTTCTTAGTATGAATGTGTTTTAGACAAATTTCCCTTGAGCAAAGGTTAATGGAGAGCGAATGGGCAGCAGTGGATGTCTGGGGATGGGGCGGGAGGCGTCCGAGTGGGTAAGGTCCACTCCTGCTTCTGTCACTCAGGAACCACTCCCCCTCCTGGTGCTGCAATCCTGCCCATGGAATTGTCTGTCCTGCCCTTTCATAGCGCATTCTTGCTCGATGGCATTGCCCATTTTTTCTGGGAATGCTAATCAGGAAAAGCAAACTCTGTGAAATGCTTTCACGAGATGCCCTGTAAAATTAAGGCAGTATGTTTTGCCTGGTTCACCTTCACGACTGTTTGGTTAATCATTTTGCTTTATATTTTCAAAGCGTTACTGCCTTCTTCTTATTTTTAATACCGAGCCTAGAGGTGTCTCTAGGGATATCGCTATTGATGGGGCTCAGACTCTGAATGTTAGATCCTTTTAAATGGAGAGTGGTTTTAATTCCTCTCACTCGCCTGGCCCATGGCTTCCGTGTGGCTCTATGACCTCTCCACTGCCTGCAGGTAGCAGTGTCTATACCACACTTTTCACCCACAACCCAAGATAGAAAGCTTGTCCCAGATTTCACAGCGATCGTGAGAGTGGGGTTTGTGTTTCTTCCCTCCATATTCTCAGGAATTCCCATTTGTTTAAGAAGTGACAAGAAAAATAATCTGAGCTGTCCTAAATTAAATTACTGCCTCTGGAGAGTGAGAGGAAGAGACAAGAGGAGTTAACTAGTTAATAGCTGTGGATCAACTAACAATAGAAGGCTCACCATTCCCAAGTGTCTGTGGAGCTTTGAATTGACCTCTAGACGTCTGTTAGTGACCAACAGAGGCCACCGTGTCCTGTATATGCTTGAACTTGCAGGACTGTTCCAGTCAAAAGCAACAACTGTTTCTCCCTTACAGACTGTGTACTTATCATAGAACTGGCCCCATCACCTTCTCCCTTTATCCATGGTCAATGTCAAGTCCTTCAAAGCAACTTACATCATTCTTCCCCAGACAGTTTGCCTAAAAGAGCCTCATCAGTCCCAGGACAGGGGACATGTTGCTCTCTCCATACGGTCCTGCTGCCGGTGGCTTAGTCTGCACACCAGAACCGGTCCTTTTTGTCCAGCATGGCTCAGTAAACCCTTTTCAGAAAAACATTTGGCCGCGAGAGTCTTTGTGCTTAACATATTGCACCAGAAATGAGGGTTTCTCAGAAGTTGTATTCTGTGTGCATTGATTTTGTGGTTTATACCTGTGGACATCCATGCGATACACAGACAGAGTCTAACTTCTTTGATGTAGCACTTCTCTAGCGTGTTGTGTTCTCACTGATAAATAATTTTAGGCTAGGAGATGAAGGCGGCCGGTAGGCCTGGTTTGCGGCAATGCAGCTGCTTTTAAAAATGAGCAAAATGGATCTTGTGAAAGTATCATGTTTTTTCCTCATTTTAAGCAAAACTGTTCAGTGTGAGAATGAATCTTAATTGCTAATTTTAATATAAAAATGTTTCTTTCCCCCCTCCAGCTTTTGCTTTGGCTTCCGAAGATGTAAAGAAAGAGGTCACATGGTCTAAGGTACTGATTCTAATAATTACATCTGTTCTTCCCATCATTTTCGTTTGTTTTTTCTTTAATGGGAGCTGTAATGATTTCGTCTGTCAGTAGTTACCAGGTTCCTTTCTTCCTCCCTCCCTCCCTTCCTTCCAACCTATGTATTGATGAATATTGTTCAACACAGTAGTTTTTGAAGCCCCAGCAGCAACTTATAGACGGGCTGGCTTTAAAAAACAATCCTCCGATAGTTAAAGCCGATCCACAAGGTTGCAAATTTCATTTTAAGAGAAAAGGTGTTTTGATAGGGAGTTAGACACCCTGGAAGTCTTGCTTAGATGCGATCGTTTTCTCCTGTCTGCCCACATCTTAACCTTGGGCTTTCTGTTCCCAGTCTGTGTAAGGATTGTGCTGTGTTTCCATGGTCACAAGCACCCGTGGGTCCCTCACCTTGAAGGTGGCACCGTGAGGGCATCCTGAGGGCTGGCTGAGAGATCCAGACTCCTCTTCCAGTCAGAACCAGAAGCCGAGACCCGGGGGCCGGACGGAGAGGGGATGGCTCCCACCCCAGTGTCAGAGCTGTTTCTGCCCTTTCATCTTTGGTGGCCTTCTAGAACCGCATCTCAATGTTGCCAGGCGGGCTTTGCACTAAATCAGTTTAGCCTCTGAGGGCAAACGACATTTAAAAATATAAGTTGCTTTTGTCATATTCATTTAGGCTCAGTTGACTCCTTTTACCCCATAATTAGTGCAAAAACATTTTTTAATAGAAAGTTTCTTTTATCAATAGCGTATTGTCTTTGCTAACTGACCTGTGGGATTCCTACACAAGGGAAATAATAATAATAATTCCTTAGGGTTTTCAGCTCCTGTATGGTTAATTAAGCATTTTCAGACATTTCATTTCATTTGCTCTTCTCAGTGAGCCTGTTAACCACACAGCTAACCAGATGTTCCTGTGCAAAGCGGAGAGAAGTCACCCTCAGAGAAGTTAGTGAATGAGGTCACATGACTGATAAAAGGTGGAGCCAGAATCCAAATTTTCTGTATCCTTGAATTTTTCACACTCTAATTTTACATTACACAGCCATGTGCTTTATACTGTGGGTGTGATTGCCAATAATGAGGCTCATTTATAATGAATTTAAAGTGTTACCCAAGGGCTATTAAAAGGGAACTGAAATTTTGTGTAGAAGTTATAGCACGTACTTCCAGATACAGATTGTAACTGATCTTTTCAAATGAGGAACTATATGTCTCCTTTGCCTTAAATACATATCTCGAGAGAAAAGGTGAATCCTGTATGTCTTAGTGTCATTTTCATGGGAAGGTATGAAAGCCCTTCGAAAATGTCATTAATCCCATCTGTGCTTAGACCACAGAGCCAAGAAAGCCATTAATCCCATGAGGAGAGGCCATGGATAGAGCATCTGTAGATCATACCCGAGACGGGGAGATGGAAAACAGTTTGTCCAAGGTTGTCCAAGGTCTGTAGATGACCCAGAGACAGGAGCTTCAGCTCTTAACAATAATCATGTTAATCTGGGGTTCTGAGCAGTTTATCACTCTTGGAAGACTTGGCCAGGATCTGCCCCATCATCGCTGCTCAGAAGTGGCCACCTGTGTCCCCGCCACCCCTCTGCTGGCTGGGTCACACATCCCAAGCAGGGCTTGTTTCCCAAACAAGGTTCAGATTCACTGGCTGAGTCACCAGGCAGCGTCACATCAGGATCCTGAGTGCTGTCTGCGCCTCGTTGTCCTGCCTGGCCCGGGCTTCCCTTCCGGGCTCTGGATTCTGACCTAGCCCACCTGCTCCAGGCTCTGGGTGCTGCCTCAGCCATGGCCACGTGCCTGTTCACCGTGCAGGTTTGCCCGACTTTATGTCCTACGCTGGATGCGACATTGTGCCCTGTGTGACGTACGGTGGGGGCTGGAGGCTGGAGCCAACCCCCTGCGGGTGACAGGCACCCCTTCTCCAGCACTGACCTGGGCCCCTGTGGGCTTCACCTTCCTCAGTCAGACGTGATGAGAGGACCAATCTCAGAAGGCTGTTTGGAAGATTTAAGAGCGTGTGTGCACGTGTGTACGCGTGCGTGCCCCTGTGTGTCCACCATGTGCTGGGCCCTATTTAAATGTTTACCTGCTATGGCAGCAAGAAATGTCTTGTGCAGCCTTTTAGGAGGAACCTAAATGAGTCAAAGTGAAAAGAGGAACCACAGGACTCCGGGCTTTTATCTGTTACGTTTCTTCGATGGTGGGGAGTTGGTTTCCCATGAAGTAGACTAGACGACAATGGTGGTGAAAGAAGTTACTGAGTATTTGCTTTGGGTAGACACTCCCCTCAGCCTCGTGCGATCTAATTAAAGCCTCACCACAGCCCTGTGAAGTAGGTCTTGTATGTATGGTTATCGTTTCACAGATGAGAAGCTGAGGCCCGAGCCTAGTAAGTGGTGGAGGCAGCAAGACCACAGGCCCACCTTACAGCTGAGTGTCCTGACGAATGAACGCAGGCCACTGAATTCCTTTCACTCAGCGTCCCGGGGGTGGCTGTGTGTGACCGTGTGGGACTGGGAAGAAGGTGCCATTTTTTAAAAGAGTTCATGTCACCTTCTTTTGAGGATGATTTGTTTTTCTTCTAATGAAGAATTTATAAACACAGCCTTACATGGATAGATTGCAATGGTTCAAATCTATTGTGTCTTAAAAAATAAAACGGGACCACGGGTGACTTGGATTAGTCTTTTGCTGGCAAAGGGAGGAGCTGTGTGCGGGGTAGATGCATCAGTAACAAACCTTTCTGATCTGAATAGCGATTCGGTGGACTTAGGAAGTATTTGCAGTGAGCACATTTTGGCCGATATTGATAGTCAGTGGAAGAAACATCCAGCAGCAGAGATAATAAAATAAATCATGTGTTTCTTTCTTCTTGGGAAGAACTAAGCCTTTTTACGATGGAAGCTGGAGACAGGGATTCTAAATGGTCTGTCAATTCATTCTCATTTAGTCTAATTTTCTTTCTCAACGGGGAAATTACTCAAGACCATTTTGGTTCCATTTCAGTTCACTTAATCCAACCGTTTCTTGGATATTTTATTTTTACTGTTTACAAATTGAGCCGTTTGAAATGGGCTAATCATTTCCTAGCCATGGTGCCAGCCAGTCAGAGTGGCCGTGCTTGATGACACAGAGAGAGAGAGAGGTATAATTTTGGTTGCTTTTCTTTGATTTCACAAAGATCTCTCTCTCTCTCTGGTGGGCAAGGTCCAGTGGTGTTCCAGTTTGTATAAGCAGCTAAATCTGGCAGCACTGAATTCAGGATATTTTTTATCTGTGATAAAGGTGACTGCTATTGTAGGTATTTTTAGCTTACTCTCAAAATACGTTCACATCTAATGATGCACGTTTTCTGCACACGGCCTCTGGAGGAAGACAGGATGTGCATTTTCGTGGGGGATGATGGGAAGGTAGAAGAAAAGAACATTGGAAAGGAGTAAAAAGATCTCAATTTTAATTCTACTTGTAGCTATGTGGCTAGAATGAGTATTGGACATTGGACAAATCCTTTATTTTTTCTGAGCCTCTGTTGTCTTATTTGTAAAAGGGGTGTGTTTGATGGGATCATCTTTAATGTCAGTTTTTTGTTTTTAATTATGGCAAAATACACATAACAAGATTTAACCATTTTTAGGAGGCATGCAGTCCAGTAGTGTTAAGTATATTCTCGTAGTTGTGCGGCCAGTTTCCAGAATTCTTTTCATCTTGCAAAACTGAAACTCTGGGCCCATTAAGCAACTGTTCCTTCCCTTCCCCCAGCCCCTGGCACCCTTCTCTCTACTTCCTGTGTCTTGATTACTCTCTGTACCCCATACAGGTGGAATCATATAGCGTTTGTCCTTTGGTGACGGGCTTATTGAGGTGTTAACCTAAAACTAAAAGGCAAAGTGGGAGGCTACAGGCATTTATTTGGGATCAATAAGAATAGCTATTCAGGACACACTGATTCAGACAGAAGCCCAAATAATGTTGGAATTAGGAGGGAAGGCAAGGTGGTATTTATGAGAAAGGGAAAGGGAACGATTACATGGTAGAAGGAAGGCATTGTTCTTGGTGCAGGTAAGGTAACAAAGCAATGCAAATTCTGAAGAATGTTTTTACTTTTCAGTCCAGTAACCCTGAGCTCTGCTTTCTTATTATCCTTGCAAACAGTTGTTTTTAACATTCAGGAGATTTAAGGCCTAAGATGCTCACAAGGTGGTTCCTCTGTTTCTGTTATTTATTTATTTTCATCACTTAACATCATGTCCTCAAGGTTCAGCCATATACGTAGTAGCGTGTCAGAATTTATTTTTTAAGGCTGAGTAGTATTCCGTGGTAGTTACATACCACATTTTTCTTGACCCATTCCCATGCAATTTTTAGATCTATAATTTTCTGTTTTCCAAGAGCCCAAGGAGGAGGCAGAAGGTTAACGGTAGGTGTCGAGGGTCCCTCTGGTGTGCTCCTTCCCCAGAAGCAGGCTGTTCCGGCCACGAGTGGCACTGAGAGTATGGAAGACGTCATGTGTCCACACACGCTAACTTATGGCGGTGCCCAGCTTTGGTATCACATTTACAGAAGTGCGGTGAGCTTTCCCCTCCTTTTTTTGGGGGGGGGGGTGCTTTTCCAAAAAGTACGTGTTTTATCAGGAATAGGAAAACTATCAGTTGATCCTGGGGTGTCCCAAATGAGTATGTAACTATAAGGTTCCTCTCGACTTGGTGGCATTTCTGTCCTTGAGACAAAGATAATTTCAGAAGATGCTACCAAAGGCAGGCACTCTCCTGTGTGTCGCTCTCTACTCCCATTTATTGTCAGAGTCCCTTGGGCATTCTAGGAGACTACATCTCTGTGGCTGTGTCCTGGCATTTACGTAGCTCCCCGCATGTTGGGGAGGGCTCAGCACCCTATTTCTTGTTGCAACCTGGGAAGAAAATGGAAGGATGTTTGCCACTGTCTGTGCAACTGTCACATTGCAGCATCTGGCGGTTGGAAGCAGGAAAGGGCAATTAGAGAGAGAATCCCTTCGTTGTCTGCCGGAGAAGGCACTGGAAGTGGCAGGTTTAGCAGCTGACACTTGGCATTTTGTCAGAGAACTCTTCTCTGTGCACTTCCCCTGATTTGCCTGGATCAGGACCAGGGGCTTCTGTGCCCGCATCCGGATTTCTGTGGGTACCACTCTGCAGCCCTAAGGTGCCCCTTGTGCGGACCACATCCAGGGTCCCAGGGCAGCTTCTTAGGTGAGGGGGTGGGGGGGGAGGGTTAGCACTAGGGTTATTGTTAGGC
>PVKE010002295.1:0-84966 GCA_004027555.1 Craseonycteris thonglongyai | reverse complement strand
GTGGGGCTTGAGGATGGGCCATGACAGCTCAGGAGGGAACACTCAGAACAATGTGAGGGAGGGATAAGAGACGGTGCGAGGGTAAGGAGGGGGTGGGGGTGAAGGGTGAAGGGAAAGAGCTGCGACTCTATGGGATGATCTTCAACTTGTCTCTTCTCTCTGGGCCTCAGTACCCGGGAGAATGAGGAAGACCCCAGTGCAGGGCTCTGGTCTGAGCTGTACGTACCGAAACGTTCAAGGAACCATGGCTGTCTCTGCAGGTCGCCTACGTGGGCCTGCCGTCAGGTCATCCCAATGCCAGCAGGTCCAGCAATGCTGCTCTAAACACCCCCAACCCAGACCCCTGCGATTCCCTGCCCTGTGCACTCTGCCGTACAGAACGGACGCTCCAAAAATGTTCGGTGAATCAATGAGTCAGCCCAGAGTTCCACGTGAAAAAGACAGGAAATAAACACTAAATTACAAGCAGCATAAAAATAGCCCCATTTCCAAAGCAGATTTCTCTGATTCTGCGAATCCAAGCAGGAAGAGGAAAAAAAACAAAAACCCAGTCCTTTCTTACTGAGCTGTCTCAAGCCAAAGCCCCTGGAGTACTCTACTTGTAGACCTACTTTCCTCCCTGCCTCTTCCAGATTTTCTAGCTGCTGTCTGCCTCCTACATCCCTAGAGCCCAGCTCACCTAAACCCCACCCCTTGTTCAGAGGCAAAAGCCAAGTCCTCTGACTCTATCATGCTAACACTCTTTGCCTTCTATGCCCTTTGGCGTCTAGTCCAGGTGTGCCAGCCAACTCACTGTACCCCAGTGACAGACAAAAGCTCCCCCTTCCTCTGAGGCATGCTAAGGTCACTTTCCTGTCTGGGAGAGAGACCTTTGTCAAGGCCCAGGCCAATCACAAGGCTTCTCAGACACATCCAGGTGCTGGGCCACCTGGCACTGCCAGGTTCTTTGGGCAATGCCACGGAGCTGTGGCACACTTAACTCCCATCACTGAGCAAGGAGTAATTTTATGGACTAGCAGAAAATGCAGCTGGGCTCCCCACCTCAGGAAATAATAACACCCCAAATACTTTTAAGAAAACATGTTTAGCAGGATAAAAACACACCGCACAAGGCTACTTACCAAATGCAATGTGAAAGACGACGCTGACAAGCTGAGCAAGACGCATGATATCGGGTGTGAGATTTGACAATGGAACATTCGCTCGTTTTGCTGGCTGCTACTGCTCCCTAGCAGACAAGCCGTACAAGGCATAAAAGATTTAAGAACAATTTAGGGGGGAGGGGGGATACCATCCATTCACTTCATTTTCTTTTTCTGTTACTCAATTCAAACCATCACAAATAGTCGTTCTTCCTAGCCTACTGTGTGCCTGATAAACACCTCAGTCTGGTTAATAAATACCCGCGTCCTACAGGAATAGCACTTGGAACAAGAATGCCTGCTTAGCGGGACCACACAATAACCGCATCACCCCGACCAGAAACAGGCAGCGTGCAGCTGGCTCCGATGGCTACCCTGGGGGCTGGGTGCTCTCCGTGGTGCTGAACTCGGATCAGGGGTGAACCTCCATTTCCCTGCCTCTGGCGAAACCAACCACACAGAGTGATCATCATCTACGAGCTTCTATAAACACATATGAATCCAATTTGCATTTCCCCCTCAATGTGGGGGGGGGAAGGTTTTATACGTCTGTGTTGACATACTGGAAAAATCTAGTTTCCTCATCTTTCTTAAGACTGCAAATGTAAAGCTTCAAATGTGTGTGTGTGTGTGTGTGTGTGTGTGTGTCAGATGGGGAGGTGGATGGGATTTTTATTAATAGACTGAGAGGGTCTGCAACTCATGTTTTCACCCGATTTTCCCCCTGGCTCATCAAGGTTTGTGACACCAGTCATTCCCCCCTCTCAGGCCTAAATATCCCAAGCTGTGATCGAAAAGAGTAAGAGCAGGTCCTGGACTCTTGTAGCTTCCACATTTGGGGTGCCTCCACGTGTGTCCTCCCATGGACTCAGAGACTGTCACACAGGGTGACTTCACCTGGACTCCTGCAGCACGAACAGATTTTCTGGATCCAGAGAAAGACCCAAAGCTCAGCTTCTCTTGCGAGAAGCCAGGGATTTCATCTCTGCTCAGCTCTGCCCCAGCCCTCAGCCCCTGCGGACCAGCCATAATTCAGCTAAACCTGAGAGTTCACCCATATTTTATTTACTGATTCGATGTTACGAGACAAGTAAAATAGATGGCTGTCACCTCTATTAAACTGGGCAGGAAAAATGGTCATGCAGGCCACAGGCTCTTTCTGCTCATACCGTATCATCTGTTTCCTTGGGGAGGGAAGCAAGAAAGGGGAGGGCCTGGCCTCAGGGGAGATCCCGGGCCTGTCATGTTCAGGAGGGGAAGCCCAGGGCTCTACTGCAAGCCTGCCCCACCCGCACTCTCAGCTACATGAATACAGTAGACAGATCAGCCCAGTCAGTCCCGAGGTGGAACCATCGCTTACGTCTTCTGTTTCCTCGCTGATCCAAATGAGAGTCACTGTATTTACTCATCAGGCTTGGGATAAAGGATGGCTGTTGAGCCTCAATTCTGAAAGCCTGTGCTAGAGAAGCAGTCCTCTAATTGGTCACCTCTTACAAGTACACAAACATATGCTTGTGCACACACTCACATGCCCCAGAACCCAGTGTGGGTGATGTATATATGTTCCCAGGGCTATAGGCCCAGGCTAGCTGTCTATATAGCCTGAGTCTCCAGGTTAACCATCAATGCCTCACTTTTCAGAAAGCTGTCATGTAGACCTGTTTGCACATCTTAGCAGGATCCAGTGATGGGATAAAGACAGGAAAAGGGGAGTCCTGTCCTAGGACTGTCATCAGCACAAGGGCATGACTATGGTTCTGCCTGGCAGCTGTCCTGAATGACCAGCCAGTAAAGGATGGGACAGCGGATGTCCTCTTCCTTGGTTCAGTTCTCAGAGGGAGCTGCAGAGATGCCGAGGGGCAAGTGGGAAGGAAAGAGGGCTGAGACCAGAAAGGGCAGGTGGGTTACGGTCTTCTGCTCTGTCTCTTCTTAAAGGAGACAGTTTGTGTCTCTCTCAATAGGATTATGATATGAATGTAAAGACCAATTCTAGGCCTGATAAAGAAGAGCCCACTCCTCTAAATACTCCAGCTCTTCCCAATAGTCTACATGCAAAAGGTCTCAACAGAGAAAGTGCTGAATGGACCAATTAGAATGGACCGTGGATACCATCAGGACACTGACTTCACTGAAGAATCTCACAATGTCTTCCATGAGATCCCGTTAACAACATGAAAAAGTGTGCTGAATGGCGGGACAGTGAGGTGGATTTCTATTCAAATGGCTGTATTCCTCAATGCACTTATTTACGCAACACATAGTTACTAATCACCTAAAACGTTTTGGACAAAATGGTGAATAAGCCAGCTACGGTCCATGTTTGTACCGTGCTTATCTCTCAGGTAACTGAGAGTCACAGTGCAGTAAGTGCTATGACAGGGAAGTTCAGAATACTATGGGAGTCACAGATGGAGGTGGGAGTCCAGGAAGGCTTTATGGAAGAAAGGACATGTTTGCTGAGACCTGGAGGATGACTGGCAGTTGGCCAGAAAGAACAGCCAGAGCAGAGGCCCAGGATGTGAGGTGCCCTCTGGGGACCTGGGTGTTTGGTACAGCGGAGCTGAGAGGGTGTGTGAGGCAAGGACGGACAGTGCAGGAGTCTGGAGATGCCAGTCATGGCAGGTCAGACAGGAAACCAGTGGACTGAAGCTGGTTGAAGTATAGGGCCATGGATCCAAGATCACTAAACAGAGCCCAGACTCTGGCATTGGCCATTTCCTGCCTAATGTGTTGATGGCAGACATAGAAGTGAGGGAAGGCACGTTCACCCCAGGCTCGGATGGCCTGAAGCGTGCCAGACAACAGGAAGGGAATCACAGAAGCTCCACTGTCTCAAGCGCTGGTTCCCAGCCCCATCTATAGGCCAATAACCACCCAACCTCTCTACCACAGACCCAAGGAGGGAGGCCAGGGAGGAAGAGGAGAGTGAAATTTATACCTACCTCCCACAGATAGGGAGATGGGAACAAGCTCTGGTGGTCCAGAAACAAAGAGAAGAAGAACCACCTGAAGGTTCCATGATAAGATTCACCAGGGATAAATGACAGGTCCTGCCTTTAGGCTCAAAAGATCAGCCAAAGAGAGGGTGAGAGAAGTGATAGATCAGTAGCTGTGCCTGTGGAACAGACCTTGTGATCTCATGAGACCACCAGCTCAATACAAATCAAGGGAGCAACATGGCTGCTGAAGAGGCTGAAATAGTCTGGGGTTGTATAACTAGACCCCAGAGCTGAGATCAGAGGAGGGGATGAGCTTACTGGTTTCAGCACATAAGCAGTACTGCGGTTAGCTCTGATGCCACACCAGAAGAACTGGGCATCTTTAATCTGGAAGAATGGGTTTACATTCTGTAGGGCTGCATTGTGGGACAGAGAGGGAGGGAGCAAGTCAGAATCAGAATCAGTGGGCAGGATGATCATAATAGTAAGAGTAATGGGTAATATTTATTGAATGCTTACCAAGGTTATGATCTATACACTCTGCATGCATGAACTATTCAATCCTTACAAAAACCCTGCCAAGCAGGTACTATCATCATCTTCATCATCATCAACATCATCATCATCATCATCATTATCAATTTCCCCAAGCTCACACAGGTGGGAAGAAATAGAAACAGTCTTCAAACTCAGGCTGTGGAATTCCAGAACCTGTGAGCTGATCCACACGCTAGATGGCTAAAATGTATTGAGAGCTTCCTTCCTGCCAAACATGTTAATCCTCACACTGATCCCATGAAGTCAAGTCTGTTATTATCCCCATTTTACAGGTGAGGAAATCCAGGCTTAGAGAATGCGACAGAGCCTGGAGGGAAGGAGTAAGAGTTTAAACCCAGATGAATTTCAGAACCGACACTCTCAATGTCCAGGTTATAGTGCTTTGCCTGGAACTGCAGGGAGAGAAATTTGAGGAGAAATATCGCACCAAAGATGAGTGGGCCAAAACATTTGTGAACAGGAACAAAGCAGGGTCAGAAAGTGGTGAGCTGCCTGTTACAGGTGGTATTCCATTGGTGATTAAATATGCACCTATGTTGGGGGGGGGGGTGTCCTCCTGTCACTCAAAACAGTGGTCCTCACAGTGTGGTCCTCAGATGAACAGCATCAGCATTGTCTGGGAACCTGTTAAAATGCAAATGATCAGGCCTCACCCTAGACCCATGAATCAGAAGCTGTGGGGGTGGGACCCAGCAATCTGATACATGTTAATGTTTGGGAACCAGAGGCCTGGAATGACCCCTGGCGTTCTTTTCAGCTCGGATTCTGATTCTTCGCCATAGACAGGAAATGTGATGCCTGCAGCCCTGGGAAGCCCTGGCTGCCTGCTCCTGCTTTTCCGCCCAATTGGGCAGGCTTTTCGGAACAGCATAGTTCAGTTCTGCAAAGCAGATGCAAGCAGGCTTTGCAGAAGTCTCCCTCATTCCCATCTTTAAAGAGCTCATCCCTGCAGTTGTTCTGAGGACTCTATAAACCCCTTCCATCTGCATTAGTCCCTTTAATAGCACAAGACTTAATTGTCTCCGATGGATTGGAACCCTCCTCACACAAACTAGAATCTTAGCTCCTCCTGGCTCCTCTTTCTCCCTCTGCCTTCCTTAACCACCATTCTGCATGGTGCTGAAGGATTTGGAGTCGAAGCCTCCACTCCCCCCACATCTCACTCCATCTCGTTTTCTCCAATCTGAATGATCATCATGGGGTCTCTCCTCCTCGGCTTCTGCCGCAGCTTTATTACCTGCTGTCTCCCAGCAGAGCCAGCAGTCTCTATCCCCCGAGGTCCAGCCTCTAGCCGCAGACCCTCTCTGGGCTGCACCTAGCATCTGCCCAAGATTGGACTCCCCACCCGAGAAGGACTGATCAGGGCTTCCTGGACCAGTGCCTCATGAGCATCCCATAACCAGAATCTTCCCAGCTCTGAACACATGCAAAATGCATCTAGAACCAGCACCCTGTGGGCTGCAGGTGTGTGGGAAATAACAGGCCAGGAGGAGTCTGGGAGCTGACATACAGAAGCCTCCTAGAAAGGGCACCTCTCTTGCTCCTTAGCATGGCGGGCAGTTGTCACAGGCTGCTGGACCCATCCATCCCACTGTGGGCACATCATGGGTAGGTGGGTGATGGGCAAATGCCACAGACTGAGCTGCGTGGAGCACTGAGCACCAGGGTTGGCACAAGGCAGATGATGGGTGAGAAGCAGACAGCCTTAGAGCTCACGGTCTGATGGCAGAGACATGGCTTCCAGTCTTGGGGAATCCCTTTTTCCTCACATTTGTGAAGCAGCAGGCATGTGCAAGGAGCCTTTTACACTTTATCTACTTTAATCCTCGCACTAACACCATGACACTATAAGGTTCAAAGCTATGAAAATGTAAGTCAAAAACAGCTGAATATGGCTTAACCTAATGTTAATATTTCTATCTTATAGATGAAGAAATGGGGGCTCAGGGCGTGAAATGACTTGCCCAAGGTCACACAGCCGGTATGTGTCACACTCAAACTCAGATCCACCACATTTCATCAAACCCAGCACACACCACTATATTGTAAAGTGCCAGAAACAACAACAACAGAAAACCTGCAAGTGAACTCAGACATTACATGTGAGACACACACTCATCTCAGTGATGTGAAAATGGGGCGGGGGTCCATCTTGGCATTAATGGAATGGATCACTTGACTCCAAAATGTCCCTCTGCCTCTTGGGGGTAATGGGGAGAGGTGGCATCAGGCACCCTTGGGCAGCTCCTTGTCTAACGAGAGAAGCATGACACGCGTGCACTGGAGAAAACCCTGGAACCCACTCACCACAGCCAAGGTCAATAAGCGTTAGTAAAGGTCTAAACGTCAAAGGATGCAAGGACCAGGCATGGGACAATGAGGGGAGTGCCAGGCTGGAGCAGGAGACAATGTGGACCCTGGAGGTAAGTCCAAAGGAAAGACAACAAGGTGAGGAGAGCAGCGTGCTCTGGGCACAGTGGCTACAAAATGTGTGCTCACACCCAGAACCCTGGCCCTCAATCCAGTCCCCTCTCACTCAAAAGCCCTCAATTAGGCTTTTGACTCCTGAGTACAAGAGAAGCAGAAGAAAACATTGTCTCCACGAGCAAACACAAGTGCTGGTACGGGCCAGCCAGGTGCCTAAGGGCACAAAATTTAAGGAGGTGCTCATTCTCACGGTCATTTGTGCAGGCACGGGGCCACCGCTTGAGGGCCTCCTTAAATTCTGCTCCCAGCTGCCTCACTGATCTCCCGCTAGTCCTGGCCCTGTGCCAGTCAGACTCCTTCCTTGAACAACAAGAAGAATGCTCATCTCTAGGGAGCATTTGAGCTTCTTTTTTTTGAAAAGCTGTCACACCTATTTGACTCTATTTGTCAGGCCGTATCATCACCATTTTATAGATGGGAAAACTGAGGCCCTAGAGAATAATAGGATCCTTCTGATCGTGCCTGTCCTAAATCTGTCACCTCTGTAAGGACCCTAAACAGTGCAGTTTACCCCCCTTCCAGAGCAGTTCAGTCCCTGGCAGCCACCATTATCTCAGTCTCCCCATGTCCCCTGGGAGAAGAAACATGGAGGAAAAGAAGGGTTGGCTCTTCCCATGGGGGCCCCCATACCTTACCCATACAGCAAGGCATAGCCCAGGGCCCAGTGTCATACTGTCCCCCAGACTCAAGTCCTGGCAAGGCAGGCTCTATATAGAAGGGCAGAACGTGACTCTTGCTTAAAAGTAAAACAGACATAAAACCTATTAGCCTGGAAAGGATATTGAAAGGGAGAGGGTGTGGGGCTGGGGAAGGGACAGAAAAGTAAGGGGAGGAAGGGAGAACAAAGAGCTAATTCACCACCACTAGGTCACTAGCTGAAGACGGTGGAGGTGAGAGCCTGGGGGCTTCCTTGTGGCTCTGACGTCTTTGAGAACAAATAGCCTGGTGGCTGCCAGGGGGGCATGGAGGCTGGAGTCTCCCCAGAGCAGAAGGATTCCTGTGGGTGGACTGACCACACCCAAGGGAGAGTCCAACCTTTACTTCAGGCTTGAACTGAAGCACTGGGCTGAGAGCAGAAGCCAGGGAAAGGTGGGGTGCAGTCAGTATAAGAATGTGTGTTGGTGGAAGGGGTCGGAAGCACCATCCATACTTTTCCTCTTAAGGAAGTATTATCAGCAAGGACAGCCTGACCCTGAAAACTGGCACTGGTAGGGTTAAATGCTGCGGAGCCCATGCCCCTAGCCCCTCCACCCTCAGCAGGCCAAACAGCCCCACCCAGAGAGGCCCCACTCAGCACCTAGAACCATGGGGGAGGGGCGTTGCACTCAGCACCTGTAAACATTGTAGGTTTCTATCTTCCAGATACAGACAGCTGTAAGCACATGGAGTCAGGGTGTCAGGAGAGGAGTTCTAATCCTGCTTCTACCACTCACTGGCCACGTGATCTTGGGCAAGTGACTTCAGCAGAACGGGGCAAATGCCTTCAGCGTGGTGAAGACTAAATAAGATGATGGGGGAAATACACCAGCTACATTTACTGAGCACTTACTAATCACCTGCATTGCTAGTCACTGTTTGCAAAACACTTAGCACAAGGCCTAGCAGTGAGTAAGCGCTCAAATAAACTGGGGCTGATGTACTGTGGTGGTGGTGTCATTTCATTAGTTTGATTGTGCTCCAGACCCCGGAGTGGGGTGGGGGCTCAGTAAGGAGACCAGAGCCAGGCAGCTGCCTCCGCACAGGCACACTGCCCCCTGGTGCTGCTGTTGGGGATCAGCACCTGGGAGAAGAGCGATTCAAGCCCACAAGCCCACCAGAGGCCCTGTCTGTGCTAGGCCCTTGGCCCAACCCCCAGCCAAAGCTCCGGCCCCATCACAGCAGCCCCATCACAGCAGCCTGCGGGAGACAAGCCAGGGCCTGCTGGGTGCTGGCCCCAGGGGAAGGGCCCGATGCTGGAGCTTCCACCCTCCCTGCTGCTGGGCAGGTCTTGGGGAGCTCCGAGCTCCTCTCTGCTGCCCAGCCAAGTGGAGCATCGGCTTTCTCAGGAGGGCGGTGAGCCAGCAAAGTGGGAGGCAGAGGCAAGGGCAGCTGTCTGTGACCTCAGTTGTTGAGCACAACCAGGTGAGCCCCAAAAAGAGCACCCCCAAGCAGCCCTGCAGCCTCTTCTGCATATGGCCTGGCACCTCCCCCAAGAGGATGAGTTACTCTGGTGCCCATAGGGACAACTGTGCCTCCTTCCTCAGGGAAGGGGCCCTGGGGCCAGGACTGGAGGAGGCTCACAGACCCCACAAAGGATCCTAAAAGCAGCCAAGAAGCCTGGCATTCCTGAAGGGGTGGGGGGTGAAGAGCAGCCCCTCAAAGTCCTTTCAAAGAGCACAGAGGGCTGGACTTGTGAAGGCAGCTGTCCTGCTCCATGGCAGGGGGATGCAAGTGACCTTGGAAGGGCCTAGTCAGTATGTATTGCCTGGCTCGACCCTGCATAAACCACCTCTAAAAACCCCAGATCGTCCTGACATCAAAAGACTGTTTAGCGCAGTGCGAGGCAGGCATCAGGAAGAAATTAAACTCCAGCTCCAGAAGGAGGAAAGCAGGGCTGACCGAGCAGCTGGGCTAGAAAGTGCAGGCAGAAATTCCTCAAGTTAATGCTTTCGAAGGCCCCTCGGGCCACTCCCAGGTCTTGTCTGAAGCTATTTACTTCCAGGGGGGAAAACCCTATTGATCTTCATTCAGCTCCTGTCTGCTTCTACAAGGCGTAATGTTTCAGCGCGCCAGTCACTGAGAAATTTCTCATTGTTTTACACGATGTGGCTCCCAAACTCAGGAGACAGAAGTTCAGGGCCATCTGGGTTAACTGATGGGTGGAGACGCAGAAGGGACAGGTTTGGGAACTCAGGAGGCCGGAACCTCACTCCCCTGGGACAGACTGTAATTGCCCGCTGGGTCTCCCAGCTTAGGCTCAGGGTCTCACAGCTCCGATCTGCTCTATCTGTGGATATTCTGAGAGTCTGTAGCTGAGCCAGCCCCCACCCCCACCCCCACCCCCCACACATGCACACACACACCTACTTTAAGTTTCTGCAGCCTTTTGGCTCTGGACCTTCCCACTGGCTTCCTAGAGATCAACAGCATCCACGGGAACTCCCCAGCTGCTGCCACTGCTGTCTGGTTCCCCTTTCCAATTCTAGGCCCGCCCTCGATCCTACAGTACACACGGAACACGAAACACAAGGGATCTAACCATGAAACCTACTATGGCGCCGATACTCCCCACCTGCCTGCACTGCAGGGAACTCAAGCCACAGAATAGCCCAAGCCATCACGGCCAACCCGACAGTTTACAGATGAGGAAACTGAGGCTTAAGGCTGGGGGACAGTGTGATTTGACCAAGGTGACCCAGTATACTGGGAAGACAGATCAGAAAACCCAGGCCCCCTGGCTCCCAGCCTCGGTCCCCTCCACTGCAGCTTCTAGGTCATATGCCGAGAAAATCCAGGTCCCCACATGAGGTCCTTGAAGCCCATTAGGCTGTGAGCACCCAGGCATTAAACTGCTTTCCGTGAGTTAAGACCAGGATCCATATGAACAATAATAACGATGATAATAATAATAAAACGCCAAACAATATGCCTTGAAAACCTTCAATGAGCAACACTTGATAATCACACGCAGCATACATCTTCCACATATTCATATAAAATAATCAATGACCATTTTTCCCGCAGACTACAATCCAATTACTCTCTCTCCCTCACTCTCTCCCTCACTATCTCCTTTGTTACTTGCAAACCATCCAAGCAATCAATGCCTTGACCTCTCCCTCTGATAGACACAATTACAAAAAGACAGAGCAATGCAATTCATCTATTCAAGAAGGATTGTTTGAACACTCTGTCACACTGCTGAGCTATCCATCTCCTTGTCTAAAAGGAAATTTCAGCCCCCAAAAGAGGTACAGAGAGAGGGGGCGGGCCGCTGCGGCCCAGCCCACAGAGCCCCTTGCACACCTGCAGGAAAACCCTCTCTGGCTGGTCTCGGCATTGCCTGCTCCTTAGAGCAGGATCCGGCTCCACGGCAGCCGGCTCAAGCAGGAGCCTCGGGAACCAGAAGCACCCAGCACACGCTGGAGCCCCATTTCTGGGCCCTCAATCCCTGCAGCCCCAGCCAGGGCCCTGAAATCCCCAGGGTGGGGAGAGAAGAGAAAGGGGAGATGGCATCGGGCCCAGCCTCGGCTGTGTGTTTGGATTTCAGCATGAGAGTGCCTCTCTCTCTCTATCCCCCTGCCCCCATCCCCCCCCCCCCCACCACCACGTCCACTGTAGTTCCCTGGCCCCCGCTGAGGCCTGGACTCAGAAGTTCATCTCCCCAGGAAGCTCCAGAGAAGCCCAGAGGCCTCAGAGCCTTCCCATCCTCTGTCCAAACTGACCCAGCTCTGGTCGGTGGTCACATTTGGCATGGGCACAGCACCGCAGTCCTCCGGCTGGGAATCAAACTGGGGCCGGGCTCTCAGATATAAATGGCCTGGGCCGACATGCTAATCAATCCTGGGGCTTAATACAAAGAAGATTAGAAGAGAAGAGGGCTCTGCCATCCTTAATTGCATTATTACATGCTGAACCCAAGAAAGGGCGGGCAGGCTTGCGCTTCCTCTCAGGGCAGTGAGGAGTCCCCCTGCAAGTCGATTTCACAGTAAACCGCGGCAGGTGAAGATACATCAATCTGCCCCTCGTCCTTCTGGGGCTGCCCTCACCTTTGTTTTCGTGGGTCCCCAAAGACCTCCATTGCTGAGGCTGGGGTGGGAGCATGCCCATCTCACCTCTGCAGAGGAAGGACCACGGAAGAGGACTCTACATTGCATAAGCTGAGCAAAGAGCGCCTTCTGGACCGGCTTTCTCTTCTCCCAAAGGCACCCTAGCATGCAGGCCCCCCAAAAAACAGGGAAAGAAGGACGGAATAAAGGAAATGCTGGTCCACGACTAAGGGGCTGCCTGCCCCCGGAATGGTGACCAAACTAGGCGCTGAGGCAGCGATAGAGGGTTATTTTGACTTGCTAGGAACACTCCAGGCTGCAAAGAGTTAAACCTGACCCGAAGGGCTGTACCCAGAATCGAACGACCCGGACTTCTCTGCCTCGGACGTGCGGGGTGCGCCGGCGGCGGTAGTATAGACCGAAAGCCGTTCTGCCCCCATCCAGATGTCGAGTCCAAGAGGGTCTGGGATCCAGGAGAGAACTACGGATGAGACAGACCCTCGGGATTTCTGACGCCTCCTAGGAAAACCTCAAGTAGGAAACCACGCCCGACAGTGGTTCCCTGCACCCCTCACGCCTCGGGCAGCCCAGGAGCCGCGCCTGGAGAAGAGCCACCGGGGAGGAAGGTGGCCCTGGCTCAGCAGAGCTCTGCCCGCCTTCTGCCAGGCGCTGCTGGTGGCTCCCCGCGAACCCAGGCGGCCCAGGTCTCTGGCCTGGCGGCGGGTGCAGGGCCTGCGTGGCGGCGGCGCCCTCGTGGCCAGGCCGGGCCCAGCCCTGGCGGTCGCGGGCCTGGGGCGCGCAGCACCAGCCCCAAGCCCCGCACAGCCCAGGGCGCTGCCTACAGGATGCCTGCGGCGGCCGCAACAAAGTTAGAGCCCCAAGTAAGAGTCTCCAGCGACGCCCGAGCCTCCGAAAGCCGCCGCCAGCTGCGGAGGGATTTCGGCTAACTTTGAAAACCACTCGGTCCCTCTCGCCGCCTCCCCTGGCTGCCCGCGGGCTCCGTGGCTCCCTTCCCCCCACCTGCGCTGCCCCAGGCGGGGGACTGGCCTCCGCCGCGAGGGGCGGCTGGAGCAACCCACGGGCTGCCCTTCCCTGGCCCCGCGCCACGGGGCTGAATGCGGGCTACCGACGCCAAGGGCTGCCCCCGGGAGGGGAGACTGGCTGCCCCCGGTATGCCGAGCCGTAACCTGCGTTCCCGCCACGGCCGCTGGAGCCGAGCCCCCGGTGGGGGCGAGGGGCCCGCGGGGAGCGAGCAAGGCAGAGAAGTTGGCTCCTTCCCCCAGGATTCCCGCTCCTCGCAAAGCCGAGTCCCAGAACTCGGTCTGCGGCCGGTCCTGCTGGCAGCCGCCGGGAAATGCGCCCGCGACTCGGGTTGAGGCTGAAGCGCTTCGCTACACTCCGCCAGGTCTGGCTTCCCAGGAGCGCTGCCAGGGGCCCGGGCCCTCGCCCGCCGCAACCCGCTGCCTTCTCCCCAATAAGTAAGGCCTGCGACCCCGGCTTTGGAACTTTGTCCTCGCCGGGTAGAGCTCCTGGTGGTCCACCCGGCCCCGGCAGCCCGGGAGAGGTTGGGGAAAATCTCTTGAGACCGCGTTCAGAGGCCCCCGCTCCCACCCCGCCCGGGCGCACGAAGAGCCCCGGCTCCGGGGAGCTCTTACCGATCCGGATGACGTGGGGCATCCCGCGCGAGTCCGGGATCCAGCAGGCGCACATGAGGAGCCCGGCCCAGTATTCCCAAACCAGACTCCGGAGGCGCCGCCAGGGAGCGGTCATCGTTGGGCGCCGCCGAGCGTGCCCGGGGCGCGGCCGTGGCGGGCTCCCTGGGGCGGCAGCTCTAGGCGCGGGCGCGCAGCAGCCCCCGAGGCGCCGCCTGGCCCAGCTGCCCGGCTCCCGAGCGCCGCTGCGAGTGGGGGGCGCCCCGCGGCGCCGCGTACATCTTACTGGGGGGCCGCCCCGCGGGCGCCCGCCCCGCCCGGCTGCCGCCCACGGGCCGCCCGCAAGCAAGGCTCCGGGGCTCCGCCCGGGCTCCGCTCCGACTGGATTCCGGCTCGCGTCGGCTCCGCTCCCGCGCGGGCTCCCACCTGCCCCGGCTGCCGGGCGCTGGCGGGAGGGCTGCACGCGTCTCCAGCCGCTCCTCCTCCTGCCGCCGCCGATGCTATCGCCCGGGCTCGCACAAAGCCCCGGAGTGGAGTTGCACGCGCGCACACACTCCCTCCCAGCCCCCTCCCCCGCGCCCTGCCTCCCGCCGCCCGCGCCGCCCGCGCTCCCTCCGCGCACTCCCCCCGCGCACACACACTTCACACTCACACCCGCCGAGGCTACACTCGCGCGCTCACACCTGCGCAGGGGGCGGGGAAGGGGACCCTGGACGCAGTTCGGGGGACGCCCGGAGAACGAGGACTCTCCTCGCTTCCCAGACGTCCCCATCCGCCCTTCCAGCCCCAGTTCCTTCAACTGCGAGGGCACGCAGCCTGGGAGCCGGGCGTGGAGCACTAGAGCTGGCACCGCGAGTGGGATGACGGCGGCAGCCTAGCGGTCCGGCCAGCTGGAGGAGGCGCGCCCTCCGGGAGCAAAGGCACCCGGAGCCCGCCGTCCGCAGCCTCGCCTTCCAGCTCGCAGGTCGCCGGCGGTGGCTGACAGCTGCGGCCGGAGACTGGCCCAGGAGCCGGTTTCCCTCCCTAACCCCATCCCTCGTGGAAGCAGAGTTGGGGCTGTGGCTCGGGGAGACAGAATTCCAAGAGAATTGTCCGAGCTGGGCTAGGGGAGCTGCAGGAGCTGGTAGGGCCGAGAGCCCAGGCCAGGCCCTCAGCGGTGGAAGGCAAGACTTGACCGTGCACTACAACGACAAGGGCTTCGGAGGAAGGCAGCTAAATGCTCCGGCTTCAGAGGGGCAGCTGAGACGTACCCCGGTACTTCCCATCCCTCTTCTCCCGCTCTGCAGGGGGAGCTGGCCCCCCTCCCCCATTCCTCCCCAGAAAGAATAAAGAGAAACTGTAATTTTTCGTGGGGTGGAGCAGCACCCACCGGTAGGGGAGCAAACTAGAAAGGGTTAAAAAAAAACACCCAAAAAAACCTTGTTTATTAGCAATAATAAATTTTTTTTCAAGTGGTGTTGTGTGGCGAGGGAAGGGAAGGCTGTGGAGCGAGTCTGAAGCAGGAGGCTGCGAATTACGCAGTTAGGCGAGTTTAATGACCTTTTTGACAGAGACAAAGCGGTGCCGATACAGTAGATAAATACACGGATCTGTCACCAGCAGCGGCTAGGCTGTGTGTGAATTTATTTTTCTCATTTAAATAATTTGATCTATCCCATCATTCCCAATCTCTCCCATTTGCCAGCTGTCTGGTAAGAGCGTGGCCCCCAACATCTGAGAAGCAAATCTTTAATTTTCTTACACACAGATTACGAGTGAAACTCTCTCTGGTCTGTTAGTTTTCAGGTCGTTGCTTTTCCTCCGCCTGGGCTTAGGGGACCCGCGTATTGTGCAGGGATGCACATATTGCAGCTTGGCCACTCCTGCTGCTCAGGAGGGGACTTGCTCCCACCTGAGGTGGAGCTAAGTGTGGCTGTGGAAGAATGCTGGACTCCCAGGTTCTCCTGAGAAGAGGGCGAGATGTGCTGGTCTTGGGGCCATTCTCCAAAGTCCACCTGCAAAGGGAGGTTACGGGGGGCCGCCTTGGCCAGACCCCAGCCCTCCTCACCCTGGCGCAGGAGGGGCTGGCTTCCCAAGCAGCTGCTGGAAAATGTCACACGAGACCAGTGGGGAGGACATGCAGACCACAGCCAGAGAAGCAGCAGCTGCCACCTCTTGAGAGAGAGCCAGGGGCCCCCAAGGGCACCAGCCAGGAGAAAGCACAGGACAAGGGAGCAGAAGGCCCCACCCTCCAGGGTAAAGCTGAGGGGTGTCCTCATTCAAGACTGAACCCCCATCTCTACTATCTGTCAGCGTCCCTGACTGGTTTAGTTGCTAAAAGGAACCCCAAAGTCCTGGCTGTTCTCTAAGGAAGAAAATGCCTGGGTCCTGATGGTGGACGTGGGAAAGGATTGGCGGGACCTGAACTCAAGGTGAAGGGCTAACAAGGCCTCCCCAGCAGTGCCCACGGGTGGCCGGGGGAAGGGGGAGGCGGGGAGAGCCTGGAAGCTGGTCCTGTGTTGGTTATTCTGCAGGTAGCCTCTTGCAGGGAGAGGGTGGGGTGCAGGCAACAGTGGCCTGCCAGGAAACCAGGGTGCTGAAGAACCAAAAGAGTGCAGGTGCCACTCCTGGGAATGGGCACACCTGCACCCTGAACTAGAACCCTGGGAAGGGCCAGTGGGGGGCAGAAATGAAGGGGGGAGGCATGGGAGGAAGAGGGGCACAGGCTCCAAGAAAACCAACAGGAGAGTGGTACTAGAGACATGGCTGCATGACGGCTGAATGGGGAGCCAAGGTCCCAGGGCTTGAGAGGGGGGCTCTGTCACCTGTGGGCCCCTCAACACCCCCAGGACCGCCTCCCAGGCTGGGCCTGGCTCCTGTGTATTGCAGAGTGGGCAGGAGTTAACCAGCACTGCGGAGGGAGGCGGTCCCCCTGCTGCCACATTGGCTGTGGTGGGAAACACTCTCCAGCAGCAGGGGCTGTGGGACTTGGTCCCTGGTACAGAAGCCCAGGGGCAGCCCTGGGGGCGGAGGGGAGCCAGCTGCCCCCAGCCCAGGACCCGGCCTTCCTCTGGACCTGGCTGCAAGCCATTTCGTAATTCAGAGATCTCCCCCAAACCCACAGCAGCCCGCTCCCTCCAGTCTGGGGGCGGGAGGGAAGCATGACCACAAAAACGGCAGTGATGCTACTGACCACTAGTATTTATTACATGTGTTCTGTGTCCTGGATGACATATCCACTCAGTGTGCCTTCCCTGCATCACTCATCGAACCCTCTCCACAGCCAGCTAGCAGATAGGATCGGTGTGATTTTTACATTGTACCGACGAAGACAGAGCTTCAGAGAGCTTAAGGCTGAAGTCACATGGCTAGTATGTGACCTTCCCCGCCTTCCGTCCCTTGCTCCCTCTAATATTTATTGGCCTTCACTGCCAGGGACGGCGGGTGAGGAGCCAGGCTCCACACCCAGGCCGGTCTGCCTCCTAGGCTTGCAGGCTTAGCCCTTGTCCTGGCCCATCTGGGCTGAGCATCTCTGCTGGAGGCTCACTGGGGCTTTCTGGCTGCTTGCAGAAAGGGACCGCTAACCATAGAAAACTGGGGGGCTCTGTGGTCCCCAGAACCCTGCATGGGTCTCTCCCGGTCCTTGGCGGTCGTGCATGCCTCTCGGGGCTGTTCTGTTACCCGCAGGCGCTGGCGGATCTCAAGCTGTATCTCCCCAGCTTGGGAGGAGCCAATCCTGGCTTTTCGGATTGTTGGTAAACAAGTCTACCCACTAGTCAGGCCTGGGCTCTTTGCTCCCCCGAGAGGCCGCCAGCTTGGGATTTATGAGGCCTCCAAACCTCATTCAGACTAATGCAGCTTTTCATTCCAAAATAAAAGCGGCCGCTGTCTGAAAGGACAAGTGCTCCTGCATTTCATTAACATCCCTGAAATGGCTGAGCTGGCCCAAGTTGCTGTCAGCGAGATTCATATCTCCCACAGCTCACAGGTGGGGTGGGGACAGGAAGAAACCTTAGGCTGCCATCCCCTCCCAGGGCCCCCTCCCCAAAGCCCTCCCTGGCTTGTGCGGGAGTGGGAGGGAGGCTCGTGATGGCCAAGCAGGCTCATTTGGATGAGTTCCCTGCGCGTGTGTTTTGTATAGAGACTGATCCACTCCAGCTCTCAATCGGCCCCCAATCACCGTGAGTGATGAGGCCCAGGGCTCGAGTTACGGAGATTCATGGTCTCCGCTTCCCCGGGAAACCACGGAGCACACGCGTGTGGTTAGCTGAGTGCAGATTCCTAGGACTTGAGTGCCCTCTGCTGAAGCCTGCCTACCTTCATCTCCCTTCAGGCTGCCCGGCAGGCAGGCTGCTGGCAGCCGCTGGACACAGAAACGAGGGGTCCTTGGCCACTCCTCTAAGTGTCCCTGGATTGGCCTGCAGGCGGCAGCTACGCAGACCTGTGCTGGGGGGCCTTGGTGAGAATGAGGGAGGGGCCCCATTGCCCACACTTCACCCTGGAGGGGACCCAGGACAGGAAGGAGGCAGCTGCCAGCCCCTCCCTGCCCCTTGCTAACTGCCTGAGCAGGGAGGAAGAAGAGGGGCCTTCCTCATCCCCACTCTTCCCAGCATTCTCTCCCCATCAAAGTCTGTGCCAACCATGAGCGCCAAGCCTTGGCCCTTTTAGGACACTGTGACCTGCCTCTAGTCCCAGGGACGGAGACCCTTTTATCAGCCAGGGGCCCTTGTCCTTCCCTTTCCCCGAAAGGAAGACACACAGCAGCAGCCAGCTGCCAGCCACCTGAGCAAGCAACAAACCCAGTGAAGGTGGCATCACCTTAGATTTTTGTCAACAGTCAAGCAAGTTCCTTCCCATTGAAGTCAATTCCTGTGTTTATTGTCAGCTTAACCCGCTGCTGGGAGCTATTTCTCAGCAGTGAGGGAGACAGGTAGACAAGCCACCAGAGATATGTTATTTTACTGACATCTCCGTTTCAATAGTCAGGTGCAGTTCTGATGGAGTAAATGATACATGGCAATCGTGTTTGTTTCTACACAACATGGGACAGCCAGCCACGGTCTGGAAGCTGTGAGTGCTGCTGCCATAGGGGGAGGGGACGAAGGCCGCAAAGGAAACATCACCCCCCACCCCCAGCAGCAGGTCCCCTTTCCCCATACCAGGGGTGGGGACTAGAATCACTTGTTCACTCATTCAAACCATTCAGTCATTCCCTAGTGAATTTATTCATGAAATCATTCAGTCATCCACTCAGACATTCATCCATTCATTTGCTCATAGAATCATCCACTGTCATTCACTCATTCATTAATTCATTCACCCATTCAATCACTTAATCATCCACTCATCCATCCATTCCTTCAAGCTTTTGCACCATTATTAGCTCATGTTCCCTTGCTTATGGCCACTCATTCATGTACTCAGTCACTTATCCATTGACCCATTCATTCATTTACTTACTCATCTGCTCTTTCATTCATTCACACATCCAGTCCTTTACTCGCTCGCTCACTCTGCCCTTCGTCCTCTACCTCCCACCAGACTGCTTGCTTCTCCCGTCCTCAGCCATCCATGTGATCTCTGTGTCCTTGACGCAACTCAGAGATGAGGAAATGAGCTCAGAGGAGTCCATGACTTGCCCCCAGGTAATTTTCTGGGGCTGAGGGTGTGTGTGTGTGTGACAGAAGCAGGGATGTACCTTTGCTCTGTGTGTTGGGGGGAAGCAGATGAATGGGCAAATGAATGAACAAGTGAATGAATGAAAGACCTGTGTCCAACAAACAAGTGGCAAACTTCAGCTCTGACTCAAGCTTCTGGACTCCAAGTCCTGTGTTCTCTCAGCTGCTTAGCAATCGCTCCCCTCTACCACACTCTGACCTTGCAGGGTCTAGCAGGAGGCAGGGGTTGGAGCCGGCAGGAGCCAGAACAAGAGCAGACGTTGGCCAGCGGTAGACTTTTTGAAGAAGTGCCTCCCTCGGAGGCTACAATGAGCAGTTCTTGTCTGCACCTGTCCCCCCGCGGGCAGGAGGCTGCCATCATCCGGAGCCTTAGAGAGAGAAAGAGAGAGAAAGAGAGAGAAAGAGAGAGCGAGCCACAAAAATGCAATCCCTGAGTGAGAAGAAGATAAACAAGTGAACTTCTCCAAGTTTGCCAGGCTTCCCTGCCCGAAGGCCAGCTTAATGACCGTTGATGCCAAATGTTAAAGTGGGAAATAATTAGGGCGAACCATGGGAAGGAGAGAAGAAGGAAAACATGGTTTTGTTTTGTGTTTTGCTCCCTCTTAATTATGTCACAGACTGTCTCTCCCGTGGAATCCATCCCAAGTCCACCCTCTGCCAAAGTTCCACCAGGTGGGACACTGTGTGAGTGGCACGGGCACACCTGTGTCTCTCTGGCACACAGGTATGGCTCTTATGTGCCTGCAAGACAGGCAGGGCAGCCGGCAGACAGCCCAGGGGAGGGGAGCAGAGCACGTGCCCTCCACACTCAGCAGGAGGACCCAGAGGGAGAGGGGACAGCAGGCCATTGGGAAGGGATGCTGCCTGGCTGCCCCAGGCCCAGAGGGGTGTGAACACTGGGTCCCCAACTCCCCAGGATGTTAGGCCAGGGCTCTGATGGGGACAACCCCAGCTCCCATCTCATGGTCCAGAGGATCCTTGATGGTACTGCCCCTATCCTGCTCTGGGAGCAAAGATTTAGGAGAGCGCCCAGCTCCCCTGGGGGAAGCTGGCCAGGCCTGCATGAGAAGGCACCTGTGTGGGTCCAGGAGCGTGCCTGCACTCCTGCTAGTGTGCGCACGCCTGTGTACACAGAGCTACGAGCATCCACCCAGGACGAGTGCACGCAGGCGGGCTGCTTCATGTCTGCCCTGCCCCTTACCACCTGAGTACCCCTGGGCAATCTGTGTCACCTTCTTGGCCTGTGTTTCCTGTCTGTAACCCCTTCTTGGCCTGTAACCCCTGTCTGTAATGGGGGTAACAATAGGATCTGCCCTGCGGGGTTGTCGTGAGAATTAAATAAGTGCCCAGGATGCGCTCAAAGGAGTGGCTGGCACATAGACAGGGCTCACTGTCCTGTGGTTGACTCTCTCAGGACGTGCTGGACTCCTAAATAGACCCTGGGAGAAAGCCCTCCCACCTGCAAACCCCTGGTAGGAAGGGCAGTGTGTTCATACACACACACGCACATGCACACACACAGACGCACCACTCCAGGCCTCCCAGGACCCACTGGGATGTGTAGGAGTGGGGTAGGGAGGGGCTCAGAAGGAACACTGCTTAACAAGTCCTCCCTCTACTCCCCTCCCACACCCAACACTATATGGAATGGCCCCACAGAAGCCACAGGGTCCCTGGGGGTGGGGGGGTCTCTGTGTCCATGCAATGGGTAGGCTGGCTGCCAGGGTGAAGGGAAGCCTCAGGCTAGTACCCCAGACCTGCTGCCAGGTTTAGACATATCCCCAGGCTCCCCCCTCCCCATTCAGCCCCCACCCCTACCGACCTGGACTTCCTCTGGGTCCCGACCTTGGTGATAAGCCTGACCCCTTTCTGCATCTCCGTCCAGGATCCTCCGGTCCCCAGGGGAACTACCCAGCCTCTAGCCTGAGGAACTGCAGGAGACCCCATTTAGAAAGGGAACACCCCTCCCCAACCCCGAGAGCGGGGAGCCTTCGGGAGCCTCACGGAGGGCTGGGGTCCCAGCGCTCCCTGTGCCTGGCTGTGAAGGCTTCCGGACCTCCCGCAGGACAGAAGTACGCAGCTGCAGATGGCGGCAGGGACAGGAGGCTTCGGCCGGAGCGCTGGGCCGGGAATGGAAGACGCCCGGCTGCAGGCCCAGCGTCTTGTTATCTCTACGTTGGCAGCAAGACTGTGTGGTGGGGAACCAGGTTCTGCCAATCAGTTCATCCCAGCCCCTTGCTCCGCCCCCAGTCTGGGCTGGGTTGGGTTGAGTAACAGGGCACACAGGGACAGGTGCCTGTGGCCACAGCCTCAGTGCTCTGATTTGGCTGCATTTCCTTCTGTTGACTCAGCCCGCCCCATGAGTCCCTTTGCTCTCAAGCACCAGGAAGCTCAGAAGTGCTCAGAGAAGCTCACAGAAGCTCTGCGTGGCGTGAGGACGGATGAGAGCCAGGGCCTGGGGAAGGAGAGCAAGACTCTGACGGCTGGTCTTCAGGGAGGCAAGGGAACCTCACATGGCCCACTGGCTCTCCCGGCCAAGTGCACGAGGTCCCTTCTGCGTCAGGCCAGGGGACCTGGGCCTTATTGCCCCAGGGAAGAGAGCAGCTGGGTGGGGGCCCCGGTGGCTTTTTACACGACACCTCCCCTGGGTGGCCCCTGAGAGAGCCCAGCTGTGAGATGGGCCACAGGGAGTCTGGAGCCCTTAGCTGGATGGTTATCTTGCTGGCCAGGATGGAGGGCAGAGGTGTAGACAAGAATTCCCCAGCTCGTGGTGAGGATAGAGGTGTCTGCACACTTACTACTGAGCAAAAAATAGAAAGAATTTTCCACGTAATTCAAGGGGGAACACTTTTGCACCGATCACACTCAAGCTAGTACCAATATCTCCACAGCTCCTTCCCTCATCCGTTCATTTGTTCTTTTCCAACAAGCATCACGGGTGACTCACTGTCAAGGGGAGACTGGGAAGGGCTGAGCTACCACAGTGTGACCACAGGGTCACAAGCGGAATCCATGGGGATAAGTGGCTGAGGCCAAGGGGCACAGGTAGTGACAGGGGAGATACAAGCAAGGATTGTGGGGCCATAGAAAGGGACAAAGGAAATATGTGGAGAGTTTGAAAGGACAGATAAGAATTTGTGCACCCATCTAGGGGGCAAAGGGACAAATGAGGAGCTCTTGGAACGCAGGCAAGAGTTGGAGGAAGGAAGATAAGAGCTATGGTGACCCAGGGAAGACCAAGGGGACAAAGTTGGGGGGTCAGGGACACAAGAGGAGAAATGAACTCCCCTATAATGACCTCCCAGCCATGAAGAGGACAGGAGACACAGATGAAGGCTGACATAAGGAGGAGGAGGAAGAGAGGAAGAAGTAGCTTCTGAGCAACCAGGAGTTGAAGGCCAAGTTCAGCATCTGCTCCTGGAAAGATGTTTGCAGGGCCAGGTCCGCGGGGCCCCACGGAGATTCTGAAGCACCATCCACACCCCACACAGAAGCAGCAAGGCCGGGGCATGCACAGTGGTACATTAGGTGACCCCTAGTCTGTGCCCCTGTGGTACTTGCCCTTGAACTCTCAGGACTCCTGAAGAGCCAGACCTGGAAGTGGAGCGTTCTACCAATGGAGCCAAGTGCTATCATGGCAGGAGGGCTGACCCAGGCGCTGTGGGAACCTTGATGGGGGACAGCCCCCAGGGAAGTCCAGTGGCTTCCTTGATAAAGCCGAGAGAGCAGCTTAAGCCCAGAGAAGCAGCCTCACATCCCAGCATGCACTGCACAAGCCCCCGGGGTTTCCTGGGCCTCCCTGTCCCTTCCCCGCACCTCGCCCACCAGCTGTGCTGAGTTAGCCTCTGAGTTCCCCGCCAAGCATGACCCCACCTCCAAGGCTGAGCTGTCTTACAGAATCCCCAGGGGGAGACTTCCTAAAATGGATTTATTGAAGTATCATTCACAAACCATAAACTTCGTCCATTTTAAGTGTACAATTCAATGATTTTTCGTAAACGTATGGAGTGGGGCAACTATCATCACAATCCAGTTTTAGAGCATTTCCATCATCCCAAACATATCCCTCATGATCATGCAGCTGCGAGACTTTGAATCTAATTCTGCGGCAGGCCTGGGAAGATGGATTTGAACAAGTTTCTCCCGGCGGTTCTGGGACAGTGGTGTTCGTGACATACCAGATCCAAACCACTGTTGGAAGGTCCGTTCTCTGAGGAGGCACACATAGAGAGGGTGCCGTTCTGCTCAAAACCCTTCAGGGGCTCCTGCCAAGTAGCCAAGTACGTCAAGGCAAGGTGGTGACATGAGAGATGTAGCCATCACACGCATTCATGGGTGCTAGCTACGTGCCAGGCCCCGGGCTAGGCACTTCACACGTGTTAACTCTTTTATTCCACACAGCTACACTGTAAGGAGGGTACTGTTATCTTTTCCACTCTGCTGATGAGGAAACTAAGACACAGCTAGGAAGTGGTGGGATCAGGTTTCGAATCCAGGCAGCCCAGCTTCTCTCTGGACCATCTCACACCTGCTTGGTGGGTTGTGCAGGATCTGCTCCGGTCACTGTGTTTTCCCTGCACTTGGCACGCGTCTCAGGTGAGGAGTGGCTCAACGCTGCAATTCATGCTGTGGTCCAGTCCACCTCCCAGCCTCCCTGACTGGAAGCGTCTCTCGGTCAGGGCAGCATCTGCTTTCTTGCTATAAGTCCACAATGCCTGTGCACGTAATAGGCTGTTGGACAGCTGTGGTCCAGCCAGGAATGAGCGGCTGTCGGGTCATCTCATTTTCGCCCCCGGACTCAGAAGGGTCCTCTCCCAGCAGGCTCTATCCTCCTTGGGTCACGGCAAGGGACAACATGTCTCAAACTACAGAGGCGAAGCTGGTTTAGTCTCCTCTGTATTCTGAGCACTGCCAAAGTCTCCTTTACACAGTGGGTCCTCAGCAAAAGCTTGTATGGAGGAGAGTGTGCGTGCAAGTAAGTGAGGCTCCATCCCCGGGGTTTCCTGACAAGGACTCTGTCTGGCTCAAGTCCTCTTTCCACTACAGATGCCTGGATCTTTACTAACTCCACTTATGCAGGAGGTTAATTCGAGTGCTTTCCAGCTTAGCAAGCAATAAACAATTTGGTGTTGCGGCAAGTTGTTCTACGCGTCATATTTATGGATCGGAAGTGGGGGAGGGGCCCGGGGGCAATATTTAGTTCAGCGTTACAGGGACTGTTACATGCCCTTCCTTAATTACTTTTCTTCCCCTTAATTAGATGCTGAAGGGGAGGGGTGCCCCAGAGAAGGGGACTGAAAGTCACTGCAGACAAGAATGCGGTTGGTGGCATTCTGCCATCTGATGGGACAGCAGTCATCTGTGGGGTCAGATGGAGGAGGAGGAGGGGCCCCCTTCTCTAGAAGGGACCCCACAAGTGGAAGATTCAAGGAGCACTGTTTACTCTCTGTGGTCTCTCTGGGGTCCTTCTCTCCAGGGTCTCCATCTTCCTACCTGATTTTTCCCCCTTCCAGTTTCTCTCTCCCTGCCCACCAGGAGCTGTTCCGGCCTCCTGCCCGCTGCACACACCCCTCTCCTTTCTGACTCCACTCAAAGGTCGTAGGATGAGCCGTTGCCAGTGACACACACGCCCCTGGGCAGTGGAGCAGCTTGGGGACGCTGGACACCTCTTCCCTCAGCCTGGCTGCCCATCCGCTGGAAAAAGAGGCCTCCCCAGCCAGCAGAGGGGTATCATTACCTCCCATCCTCTCTGAAGCACCCCTAAATCCCATGCTTAGAGGCATGCCACCCAAGTCATAACGTGAGCAGGCACAGTGCGAGGGATTTGCCCTTGACCTCAGTGAGCCTCTGGGTGACTCTGGAAGGCACTAACTTTGACCTTGGTGAGTGACCGGCCCATTCTACACAGTGAGGAAGCAGAACCAGCAAGTGTTCGAGCCCCTCGAACCTTCCCCTGGCACCACTGCAGCTTGAGTTGCAGCAGAGTTTCTGCAAACTGAGAGCATGAGCCGCTGCTTCCCAGAACGGACCAGAAGCCACAGGGGCAGCCAGTACAGCTGCTCCGGCTGCATGAGGCATCTGACAGTGGGGAGGGCTCCTCCAGGACCCCGCTGATGGGGCCCGGCAGGGCCTGCCATCCCTCACACAGGCCGGCTCCCTGTGCCAAGTCTACCTCTCTCCCCACTGCCTGTGGGGAGATGAGCTCCAAACCCAGCCCATCTGCCGCGTTTCCCTGCGACTCCAAGGCGATCCAATTCCGCACACCAGATGGGAAATGGCATGTACATTTCGGATGGTGATTAGTGTTTTTGTTTTTCCCCCCAAACGCTCGCGCTAATGGAGCTCCTTCCTGAAAGTAAATTGGAGAGAGAGACTTCACTTTCATGGCATCTCGTAGACCTCCGCCTCCCACCCCCACAAAAGCGAGCATGGCTTTCCCAGGGTCTCATCCCACCTCTGCCCCTCTGCTCGGGCCACTGTCTGCACTGTCCGGGGCCTCCCACACAGCAGAGCAAAGCAGGGCCGAGGCCAGGCCTGTGAAGCTTGGCGATTTCCAGCGCAAACAACTCCAGGCGAGGGGTCCCTCGGCGATGCGGAGGCAAAGCCAGCCAGGCCTCCTTGGCAACATTCTTACACTCCCGTGGACTCTGACTGAACAAGGGAATCAGGACTTGACAGATGAATCTGGACTTTTCTTCAGGCTTCTGACTTCAGGGGAAGCTCATGTATGATGCCAAATTCTAAAGGGTCTTTCTGTACTTGAACCAACACGTGGTCCATAGTGGGGTCAACATATGCTCGCTGAATGAATGTCTGAATGAATGACAAGATTGATAACTAAAAGTATGTCTGTGCATGCAGCTAGAAGCAACACTCATTTTCCCACATATTTGCAAATTCACACACACACACATACACATTCTTTCCCCAAACTACAGGACTGAAATAAACGAAATACATATTTTATAGAATACTTACACACATGTATACAACACATAAAACATACTTATATATCGTGTATATGACAGAAAAGACACTGTGGCACTTTAGCCTATTTCTTGCTCTTTCGTTATCACTCTGTGACATCCATGGAGTGGCTCAGAGTGGTTTGGTCACATGGCGAAGGTCCCACAGGTAGCAAACATCAGAGGAGAGATGTGGGTTCAGGTGTAGCTGGCTCCCAAGGCCACAGGAACCCAGTGGGAAACTCATGCTTTAACGACAACTCTGCTGTCTTTGAAATGGGAGTACTGGGGCCTGAGCCTGGATATTGGGAGAGCAGACGTGCGGTGACCAGGGAGAGGCCTGGGATGGTAGTGGTAACAAGGTCGTGTTTCATTCACACGGGAAGGAGCCTCAGGCCTGTAACATGTGAGAGATGGAGGCTGGGAGGGCAGCAATGCCAGTCTCAGGCATAGTTAGCTGGAGGGAAAACTGGTTTTAGAAAGAAGGTAATAAGGGACAATTGGGTCCATTGGGCTTCAGATGTGCACAGATTGCCCATTGCAAACAGCTCTTTAGAGCTTGGAAGGAGTCAGAGAGGCTGGAGGTCAATTTGGGAGTTTTATTCTCACAGGGAAAGGAAAAGAAGTCATAGACATGAATAGGATCCCCTATGAGAGTGTAGACTTGGGAGAAAAAACCCCAAAAACAGGGTCTGGGAGGCCCCAGTACCAGGCAGGGAAAGGAGTCAGGAGGAGGGCACACTGAAAATGCACACACGTGTGCAAACACATGGGCTCATGCTTGTTTTAAACACTCATATGCATGCACACGTACTTACACATGTACACACATCAGCATGTTCACATATGCATGTACATACACAGATACACAAATATGCATGTACGAACACACATATTCCTCTCTAAATGTTCATCCAGCCAGATGTGGGCAGATGAGGAGCTGGGGCAGAATCTCACAGACAGCGGGAAGGAGAGCCTTGAGGGTCCAGTGAGGGAAGGAGGCACTTGGCTCCTCTGCTCTGGGGCCTGAGCAGGAAAAAACAGGAGTGTGAGGGAGCTTCAGGCCAACAGCGGCTCCAGAACGTGCCTCTTTCTCTGGACCTCTGCTTCATGTCTCCTGTGGCCTCCCCCAGTCCTGGGACGGAAGACCCCAGCAGATCCACTCCATCACATGACTCTCCCTGAGCTCTTCTCGCTTGGTACACGTCTCCATGTGACTATAGCTGGGACATTTCAGTGTGGAGGTGACAGACTGGCAAGCTGGGCACCCCTCCAACCCCACCACGCAGGTGGCTGCAGTTTTGCTCATGCGCAGGATGATGGGAGAGGAGAGTCGCTTTGTGGAGTGGGGATTCTGCTGCCTCAGTCTTACCAGCTCCTTCTAGACCTGGGGGCTTCAGCCATCATGTGTCCAGGCCTCTGAGATACAGGAAAATCTGCCTCCTGGCTCCCTGCCTCTCAGAAAGCCAGCTCACGCTTTCTCAATGGCCTTTGACTCAGATACAAAATAGATATTCTTTGGTCGAGGCCCTGGGAAAATCGGCCTGCGAGATGGTCAGTAAGACAGAGGAGGCTAGATGCAAAAGCAAAGGGCTCCAGTGCCTTCTTTGTGAGCAGGAGCCTGAGGCTGAAGCGTCAGATGTCTCAGATCCTGTTATAAGCCCTTCCCTCTGCCGTCAAGGCAACTAGTCAGGGCGGCCAAGGGGAAAGTTCTGGAAAATTCATCCCCTTGAGCCATTTTAGGCATTGCCAAGCCTGGCTAGAGTTATTTCTTCCACAACAAATCAGTTCCACTCTTTTTCACAAGGAAAGGAACGTTTCTCCCGTTGTTGGCATGGGGTTGGCAGAGTAAGAACATTCAGGATGCTCTCTGCTATCTCAGACTGTCCTAATCACTGATGTAGATTTTAACATGGCCCAAGAAGCTTAACGATCTTGGTGAGTGAGTGAGTGAGTGAGTGAGTGTCCTTCATAACAGTCCTGTCTAGGAAGCAGGAGAGGAAAGCTTCCTTTTTGTAGATGAGGAGGCTGAGGCTCTGAAAGGTCATGAAGTTCCTAAGTAGCAGGGCGACAATACCGTGTGCTGGCTGGAATCTGGCAGATCTGGTTTGAATCCCAGCTTTGTCTCAGCTTGTAGGGCATCAAGCAAGCTACCCAGTCTCCGTTCCCTAACCTGTAGAATGGGATCACCATAAGGACCGCAGCATTTGCTGTGACAGTCTGAGGAGTGAAGGGCACTCTGCACATGGCAGGGGCCGGGGTGCAGTGACACAGCACGTCTTCACTCTTGGCCGGACTTGAACCAGGTCCCTGGACTTGGGCTCAGTGCTCTTCCTAACTAGCTCTTCAGCTTCTGTCAGGCAGCAGCTCCCTGAGGATCATTAGCAGGGTTTGTAGGTGCCTTTCCTGCCACCTTCATCCAGGTACTGGGTCAGAAGGCAGCCCAACGTGCCTGCATGTGTGGACCTGTGTGCACGTGTGTGTGTGCCTGCACCTGGCAGTCTGACCCACTGTCATCTGAGCTCTGCGTGTTCATTTCACTAATGGGAAATCATAGAGTGGCCGGGAAGAGGGTGGCCAGGCCGTGCTGAGTGTCACAGCCAGAGCCCGCAGCACCTTGCCATTAGAGTTAAGGCCAGGCTCATGAATAGCAGATGAAGGCATTACACAGACCAGCCACTTAGGCTAAAGCAGACCTGCTTTTCATTGGGAGAGCAATTCCCCACACCAGGGAGGTTGAAAAAGGGCCTCTTTCCTCTGAACCCATCTCCACGCATCCCCTGTACTCCAGGCTTCCCTTTGGGGTCGCTAACAGCCATCCAGGCCTTCTGGGAGACTGTTTAAACCCAGAGGCCGCAGGCCCTTCATGGACTGTTTTGCTGGTGCGCATGCCTGCTCTCACCCTGCTCCGCCTCCCCATCAGCTCCTGCCTAATTACAGGAGGGGGCTGGGGGGTGCCTGCCAATCCAGTTCCGGCTTCTTCACAGCTGGGCTCTTCCATCCCACCTCTGCAGAAGCTGCAGTCTATGCAGAAGCTGCAATTCTGGGAGGGGTGCTGAACTGGGGCTTCCAGCCGTCTGGGGGCCTAGACGGGTAGAGGGACTGACCCTAGGGTGGGGAGGGGGGTGAGGAAAGGCTGCAGCTGGGTTCTGAAAGCTCCCAGGTTGCCCACCACTGACAGCCCAGTTTTATTCTGGAAATAAAGAACGTTTTTGGAACAGAAGATGATGGAGCTAGGGGGTGGGAAGGGCAGCGGCCTGGCCCACAAACCTGCCATTAGGACATCGATCCGCAGGGGCTGCACCCTACTTCCTGGAGACCTCTCTCAACACCGGGGAGCCTCCACCAAGGGGTTGCTGTCTCCTGTTTGCATCACCCCTCAGACTTCAAATTTCTTTTTTCTCTGGTCATTAATAAGCCTGAGAATGGAACCCAGTTAAGTCTCAGGTGCTTCTGAAAGGATTCGATCATTTCCTGAAAGCAAGATGGTTTGGGGAGAAGCAGGTGAGAACGCAAGATTGCTATCCAATGGGGAAAAGAATAGGGAGCACCCACACCCTGTGATCCAACCTGTTTTTACTGGCCCTGCTCTGAGCTGGGAGGAAACCTGGGTTCTGATTCAGAGATGAGATGCCTCCCAGACACGCCCAAAACATTGACCTCAGGACGTAGGGCCCCTCCCCCTGCTAACATCCTTTGAGCTCACACCTGTAAGGCTTTATAGAAAGTCTTCACTTTCCTTCTTAACCTCTTATCCATCCATCTATTTCTAACCATCCCTTCCTCCATTCATACATTCAATAAATCAATGTTAAGTACCTACCCTGTGGCAGCCTGTGCAGGAGGATGAACTAAACAGGTTCATCTGGCCCCTGGCCTCATGGAAGCGTCTCTTTAAAAAGTTCATATGGGGAAAGCCGGGATGGCTCAGCGGGTTAAAGTGCTCGCTTTGCAGCCCCGAGGACTGAGGATCGAATCCCGGCTCCAGCCCAGGTGGACCCACATGCTGAACTGGGGTGTGCTTCCCGAACGCGGTGAGGCCCCCAGTTCAGTTCAAAAAAAAAAGTTTATATGGCCCCTGGCCTCATGAGAGCTTCTCGTGATGGGAGGAGAAAATTCACAATGACCAGGAGGTTTTGGGAAACACCTGTAGTAATGAGCCCGAATTTTCCAAGGGAAAGGAGAAGGCCAAGGCCAAGGATTCTTTGTCTTTGCCCAATCTGTCACCTTTTCCTGGTCCCCACCTTAGCATCAAGCCACACCTGTCCAGACCCGGTATCAGTTACAGGAAATCTGTCCAGCAAGTACCTAGACAGGATGTACCAACTGGAGTCTAGACCACTGGAGATCAAGTTCAATCTCCCACCATGCATTTGGGGAAAGTGCAGCCCAGAGAGGGAAAGAGGCTCTGCTAAAGTCACACAGCATAATCCATTACAGAGTTGGGGTCAGGCAGCTTGCACCCTGTGGTTGCTTTGTTGTCTCCTCATCTTCCACTGCCCTACCAGAGTCCATCATGAACCCCACGATTTTGTCAGCGGGCTTACAGAATTCCCCTCAGCCCTAACCCAGTGCTGGGCAGATGAGAAGTGAAAGAAAATAATCAGTAATAGTTACCAGTAAAAAAAAAAAAGAGAACAGCCATAATCACAATAAACAGCTATTCATTGAATACCCACAGTGTGCCAGATCTGGGCTGAGTGCTTCATACACATCCTTTTAAGTAACACTTTCTTAAATGTGTCTGTGAGGTACATCCCATTATATCCTCATTTCACAGATGCAGCAGAGAGAGATTACAGAATATATAGCTGTTTCCTACTAATAGTTATTATTCATGTTAATTATGATACTGGTTAATGTTCATTAAGAACTTGCTACATGCTAAGCATATGGATTACTGCTTCACATGGATCATCTCTCAATTCTATTAGGTCGGTACTGTTACCATTCTGTGACAGGGAGGAAACTGCAGGTTGTAGGATGAAGGTTGCTGGCCCAGGATCACACAGCTTGCATATGGCAAGGCATTAAGATTGATCTGATCTCAAAACCCTTGGCTTGACATTCTTATCCCAGGTTTTATAGGCCTCCTTGGCATGATTTGCAAAACTTAGGGCATCTGAGCAAGTTTCTAGGGAAAGAATGAAGAGCCCGCACCAGTTTTTCAGAGTGACCATGACCCAAAAAGGGGCTGAGGCTCCCTGCAGTCTACCTGGGGCTGGCCCCATGCCGAGAATCTGGGAGCAATGCTCCCACAGGGGGAGTGCCAAGCTCTAGCTCAAGCCTGCCGCCCAGAGACACCCCACAGATCTTTATCTACCTGGCTCAGTATCTGTGTCATGAAGACAACGGTCCCTCTGCATTCCTGAAGGCAGCAAGGGGCACTGGATTTTCTGAACTCTTGCAAGTCCTAACCTAGACACTTGGCCCCTAAGACTGCCAATGCTGGAGAGATAGGCGATTTAATCAATGGGAACCTGTGCGGGGGCTTCTGCGTTGAAGCATCTGTAACTTCTCCACCCCAACGACTCAATTGATCGGCAAATTCCATTTGCTTCTGAGTGATTGTCGGTGAGCGTGACATAGGAGCCAGCGCCTCACCACGCCACCCTCCACGGTAATAGCTCATGATGGGGCAAACGGGCTGCTGGCTGTAGGAGCAAAGACTGTACAAGGTGTCTGATTGTTCATAATTGTCAACCCAGTTGTGTCCATGGTATCGAGCTATAAAAATGGGCCCGAAGCAGCATCTCTTATTGATCCCTTCAGATTATAAACAAGAAGCGACTGCTCCTCAGAACTGAAGACCCGGTTCACATTGATTTTTATCCTTTTTCTCCTTTGAATAACCTACAGTGGCATTTGAGGGCTGATTTTTCACCTGAAATTTCTCGAGGTCTTGCTCTTCTGGAGGTGGCGGGAGAAGGGCTGGAGACAGGCACTGTTCTGAGAGGCATCCGTACACGGCCGAGAAATCGGTCCCCTCACTGAAAGGTGACAAAGGGCTGTGCATGTCCTCTGACCTTCACCATGACCCCTTCAGCCTCCTGCATCTTCTGTCCCAAGGCCCCTCTGCCATGTGTGAAATCCTCCACAACCCCCAAGCTCAAGGACCTGCCGGTCAGATCTGCTGACTTGTATATCTACCCACAAAACTTGAAAACCTTAGTCCACAGAGATATGTACTCCAATGTTCACGGTGACCACGTCATAGAAACAACCGAAGTGTCCTCTGATGGATGACTGGATGAAGAAGCTGTGGTGCATCTACACAATGGAATACTACTCAGCGATAAGAAAAAATGAAATACAGCCATTGGTGACAACATGGATGGACCTTGAGATCATCATATTAAGCGAGATGAGTCAGACTGAAAACATCATGAACCACATGCTTCCACTCCTATGTGGAATATAAAACTGAAAGCAACAAAGAAACAAAAACTCGTGGACACAGTCAATAGTTCTTCAGTGGTTACCTGAGGCTAAGGGGGAGGGGGTCGGTAGGGAGGGGACATCAAATACATGGTGATGGAAAGAGAACTGACTCTGGGTGGTGAGCACACAATGCAACACATAGACAATATAATGTAGAATTGTACACCTGGAACCTATGTAAGTTTTTACCAACCAATGTCACCCTAATACATTTAAGAAAAATAAATAAACAAAAAGTTTTTCAAAATATTGAAAAGCAATGAACCCTTCCAGCCTCTCCACATTTCCAGATGTTTGACGGTTCAGAACTCCGACTTTACCACATCTGGAAAAACAGTAATAACAATACCTGACAATCACTTACATTTTAAAAACATGACTTTATTTTATTCTCTCAAGAGCCCTACAAAACAGGTGCTATTGTTTTCCCATTTTACAGATGAGGAAATGGAGGCACAGAGAGGTGAAGTATGCAGTCCAAGGCTACACATGAACTGGAAAAGCCAGGACCGAAACTGCCAGGTACTTGATGTCAAAGTGCAAATTGCTGACCACACTGTCTCCCAGGCAGAAAGGCAGATGAACTTCACAAAGCAGGAAGGATGGAGTCCCAAGTCCAACAAACACTACTGAGCAGGCTACTGTGTGCCCAGTGCTCCCCCTGCCACTCTACAGGGTTCTCATCTTCACCTGCTGAAGCACACGTGACTACCTCCATCTTCTGATGGGACAGTGGAAGCGCAGAAAGGAGACGTGACCCACCCACCCTCACACAGTCACTAGGTGCAAGAGTTGTGATTTGAACCCAGGCTAATACATCCCCAAACACGTGTGTGCTCTCCTGACTAGCCAGCAGCAGCAGCAGCAGCAGCAGCTTCCAGACTCAAAAAAAAAAAAAAACCAAGCAGTGAGCAAAAACCCATCTAATATGTAAGACTTACCATTTACAACCCACATTCAGTCCCTTCTCTTGCTGGACAGGAATTGTTACTCCCATTTTACAGGCAAGAAAGCTGACGTGGGGATGCCAGGATAGCTCAGCAGGTTGAGCGCTTGCAACCAGGAGGTCCAGGGATCGAATCCTGGCCTCAGTCCATGCAAACCCATATGCTGAACTGTGATGAAACTGGTAACCACCCGCATGGCTGCGAAGTTTCTCGCCTCTCATATGGAAGGCCCCCAGTTTGGTTCCCGCCCCATGTGACCCCACATCCACCTGCGTGAAATGAAACTATGTCACAACTAATGATGTGCAACTATGGAGACTGCTCTGGGCCCTCCCCCTTCTCTCTTTCTTTCTCTCACCTTCTCTCAAAACAATAAATCTTTTCTTTTTTTTTTTAAGAAAAATAAACTGACATGTACCTGAAAGTTAAAATCACTCTGCTTATTTCGTTGTGAAAGCATTTCTCAGGTCCACCGGGTTCCAGGAAAGTTTCTCTGGCCACAGGCAGGCTGGGGAGCTGGACGGGAAATGAGAACTGGCAGGCGTTAGTGATGGCAGCAAAATGCCCCGTTGACAGATCGCCATTCAGAGTCAGATGGAGGGTGTCTTCCAAGACCCCAGCGAGCAGCCCCGATTTTATGTCAGAAGTCTGGGCTGGCCTCAGGCTAATGACCACTCAGCTTGGCAAGGCCACAGTGAGGAATGGGGCCGAGCCCTCTCAGCAGGCCTCCTGCTTAATGAAATCGCCAGCTGGGAGGTGAATGGCCAGCCTGCCCTCTCGCTAGATCCATCTTCCCAGCCCCCAGCCCCTCTGCCCTCCCCCTGCAGGGTGGGCCCAGACAGCAGCTGTCTCTTTCATCACCGGCTCAGCCATTCTGCTCAAAGCCCAGAAGCTGCTAGAGAAGGCCTGCAGTTCCTCAGCAGCGCCGGGGGGCTGGCTGCCTGAGCTGTCCCCACAGGTAGCTGCAAGGACTTCGCAGACATTCCTCCTGCCAGGTGCTCGTGCCAGAAAAGGAAGTACATCCTCGGGTCTGACTAAAACCTCTCCTGCTTTTCTTCAGTTCCCTTTTTCAAATATGACATTTATTAATAATGGTTTGTTTTGGTTTGGTGTGGACGCTTTTTTTTTATTCTAAAACTACCTTCTACATATAGACACACGAGGATGCTTATTTTGCCCTATTTTTGATGGCAAAACTGGAAAACCATCTGAATGTACTGATTACAGGGCATCAGTTAAGAAAAATACAGGCGTCTAAAGGATCCCTTCTTTAAGCTTACACTGCATCAGAATCACCAGAGAACCTGTTAAAACAGACCCCTGGGCACCATCCACAGACTATCTAGTGTGGTAGGTCCGAGGTCGGGCCTGAGACTGCTTTCCCAGCAAGGTCCCAGGGGATGCTGGAAGCAGTGCTTGAGAACCACTACTAGCCTACACTGCAGCACACTGTGCAGACATTAAAAACAGTGCTGTGGGAGAACACACGTCCGTTTGAGAAAACACGCATGAAACGTTGCAGAGTGAAAAAGGTGGTCTGCGAGAAGGCACTCGGGGCGATGCAGTCAGTGTGAGTGCACGTGTAACTATACACGCACGTGTCTGCATAGAAAGAAAGGCCGTGAGGGGGTGGCCCAAGGCAGAAGCCGGAGGCGGTGATCTGGGCAGGCTCAATCTCAGACAGGCGCGGGTTTGGATTCCAGTTCTGCGACTTGCCAGCCAGTGTGAATGACTTTGAACAAATGATAAAGCTGCTCTAAGCCTCACTTTCCTCATCTGTGAAATGGGAACAACCATAGTACTACCTTCCAGGGTTGTGAGAGCCAAATAAGATCGTGTGTGAAACGCTCAAGTTCAATGGCTGATATGTATCACAATCAGAGCTACAAATATATTAATGGATATGCTATGTGCATATACTGTTAACCATGAGTATCTGTGGATAGCGGTTTTAGGTCAGTTTTTCAATTTGTCTTTTTCTGTGTTTTGCAAGTTTCCAGGTTGGGTAGGTGTTACTTTTATAATTAAGAGAAAATCAATAAATATTATATGTACACTAATTACCTCCCAAATCCCCTAGTTCGCTTGTTATGATTTCTTCAGACATAGGCATCATTAAAAAAAAAAAAAAAAAAAGGTTTGAAATTAAAAATTAAAAGTTTGGAATCTTTGAGAGACCTGAAATCCCTGACACCCCATTGGTCCTTCCATGCTGATCTCTCAGGCTCCCTCCAAGGCTCTGGGGTTCGGGGGTGACTGCTTTCCACAGAGGAGGCCTTAGAAGCTGGTTCCAGGGGTCTTGTTTCTTCAGTTCAAGTTCCAGAGCTGAGGGTCCTTAGTCAGAGCGAGGAAGACACAGGACAGAGCACACGATGGCCCCTTTGCTCACCTCCTTCATGGGAAACGGCAGCCAGCTGCCCGGCCACTATGGCCCGCCTGCCTGCCCAGTAGGTGGGAGGAGCCATGAGGACTGCAGACCCCCAACTGAGGTGGCCAGGCCTGGGGCAGCCTGGCAGTCTGTTGGCATGCTGCCCCTGACTCCTCATTTGCCTCTCACCAACCCTGGTCTTCCATGGACCTAGACCATCCTGTCCCTAAGTCTCAGCCCTCCCTGGGTCCCCCATCCTATCGCCACAATATTAATAATAGACCAATAATAGCTTTATATTGCTTCACTCACCATATGCCCAAGGTCGGCTAAGTGCATCCCAGGTATTATTTCATTGAAACTTCATGTTACCCTCACAAAGTAAGATTTATCTTGGGGGTATGAACTCAGATCTGTTTGATCACAGGTGACTCACAGTTGGCTCTGGTTGACTCAAGGTTCAGTACCATCCTCTGTCACTGCTTCAACCCTGGGTCACCCTGTACCTGCTCGCCTTGGCAATGAACAAGTCTCCTGCTCTCCTCAGCCTCTGGCTTCATAGGGCCAACTCTACCTCCCAACATGACTCTGACATGTCCATGAGGCGTCCTGAGGTCTGGCCTCTTTCTTCCTCTCCAGACCCATCTCCTGTCATGCTTTCCTTAACAGTCTCTGTTCTAGCTACACTGCTCTGTGTTCCTTAAATTCACTCAGCTCCCTCTGCCACAGGGCCTTTGCACATGCTGTTTTCTCTGCTTGGCATGCTCAGTTTCCCTTTTGTGCCGTTATCTCCAAGTCATCCTTCAGATCTTAACTCTAATGCCTCAGGGAAGGCTTGCTGGTCTCCCAGTTTAGCTCAGACGTCTCTGCTGGAGATTTCGTAGCATTATATCACATCCCTGTTCTTCACAGCTCTCATAGTTTTTATGATAAATACATCCACACGTTCTTCGTTTAAAGTCTTCCCAAATGGCCTATAAGCCCATGAGGGCAGATGTCAGATTCAGGGCACTCACTGTCTCATTCCCCACACCTCGTGCAATGCCCGGCACATACATAAAAGGTACTCAGTTATGTTTTCATGAATGAATGAATGAATGAATGAATGCACTCCCTTCTTCTGAGCTTTCTTCAGGCCTGGCTTTGCCTGAGTACCTCCTCGTTCTACTGAGGGTCTGCCTTGTTTGATGGACCCAGGCCAAAGTGACATGCCCAGTCTGGGAAGATGACACTTCCCTAAAACTGCCTGAGCCTGCTGAGTTTAAATTCCTTCCAAGTACGAGAAATGATAATTGCTCAGAGCCCCAGTGTGCCCACAGGGCCCACACAGACCCTTAGTGGCAATTTGTGTGAGCTCAGGGCTCTATAGGGCTGTGGATTTATAGGTATGTGATCGCAGGAACGCCTCCACTCCATCCCACCCCAGGGAGCTCTAAGCTGGAGAGAGAGACACAGAGTTCCAGACCATTATGGGGACTGGGGAAATCTCGTGGCTCCCAAACTTCCCAACGCCACGTATGGTCTGTTCACACTTTTCCAAATGCTTTCATTGACCATGTGGCAAACGTCTTTGTGTTTGAAGAAACTGCAGGGCGTTGTGGGAAATGGAACAGTTGCTTGGCAGTGCATCAGGAAATTTTGCTCCTTTCTTTAGTTTCATGTTGTATGCAATTTTTTTTTTTTTTCCTGATGAAAACTGCATGTGGTTTCTAGGCAAAAACAGGTCCGGACGGGCTGGAGTGAGAACTTGTCAGTCGAGTCTTTGCAGAGAAATTTGACACCTACTCTTGGCTGGGGAAGCCCAGCGACCCTAGAAGACTGAAGGATGAGTCTTGAGGACAGCTCTGGGCAGTGCTTCAGCAATTATGTCATTATGGGAAGGTGACAGACACCCAGTTGTGGTCCTTCCAAGATAACACTGCCCAATAGGAAACAGTACAAGCCACAAAGCGGAGTCCCCATGGTAAATTCCGTTTCCTAGTAAATACGTTTTTAAAGGTAAGAAAGAAACCAGCAAAATTGATTTTATCACTACATTTCATTTAACCCAATGTATCTGAAATATTACCATTTCATGCAATTGATGTCAAAATTATGAATGAAATGTTGATACTTCACATTCTGTGTTTCATACTACAGCTTCGGAAGCTGGTGCTCAGTAGCCCCCTGGGACAGTGGCCACTGGGTCAGGAAGCATGGTCTCAGGTGTCAAGGTCACGGAGCTTGGTTCATAATGAGCTCTGTCTCTGGTGTAAGGTAGACGTACATCACTGGATCCTCCTTCTCAGACCATTTTATTGGTTCCTCGAATTCCAACTGACTTCCAAATGCCACAGGGCCCAGGACTCAGCCCAGCCCTCTGTCCGCTTCCTCGCTTCCTAGGTGATGGCACCTAGTCCCTTTGAATCATGCCCATGTGCCCACAAAGCCCAGGTGGATGCCTCCAGGGCTGAGAACCCCCCAGGACAGCCCCTGGACGGTGATCAAGCCTCTCAAAGGGGAGTGTGTGGAATGTAGAATGCCCCCCACCCCGGCCCCCCATCTAGCCCAATTTTTCTTGGGTCAGCTTTCCGTGGGTCAGACGCTGGTACCACCTCCATCCAAGGTCACAAAAAGTTCATCCTTGAGCCCTGATCTCTTTCCCACCGCCAAACATCCAATGAGCACGTGGACCCCGCTCATGAGCTAGATCTCGTCGGTTTGCCTTGCTTATTCCCACCCTGACCACCATGGGGCCTCCCCACCATTTCCCTCCTTCCCCGCTGCCAGCCTCCAGCGAGCCTCCTGCCATCCTTCTCCACACGAAATAATAACTCTAAAATAAAAAGCCAAAGACCCATGTCTTCTCTGCTGAAACTCTCCGTGCACTCAGTACATTCCGGACTATACTGAGGGCAGAGGGCCAAGGGGGAGGTCTCCTTGCCTTTCTCACTCTGCATCGTCTTCCACGCTCGGCCTCTCGCTTCCCTCCAGCCACACAGGGCCCCGTTCTGTCCCCCAGCTTCTCCTTGTGCGTTCCAGCCTCTGGGTTTGCATTTGCTCTCGGTCTGCTTGCCCAGGCCTCCAATCTCCTTCCGCGTCTGGCTCTTTCTCATCCTTGACATCCATCCCAATAGAAATGTTACTTCCTTAGGAGGTCCTCTCTGACTATCCTATCCAAGCCAGCCAGTTCCTCACCCCTTCCCCAGTCATGATCCCATCACCCCATTTGAGATCCTTCTAACCATTTACGACAGCCTGAAATTTTCTTGTTTATTTGCTGGTTGACTTGTATTTCTCTATTTCTGCCCACTTGAACACAAGCTCTGTGAGAGCGGGGTCCAGCCCTCCCCACCTGTTCAGTGCCTGCCACTGTTGTTGAATGGTGAATGCCTATGAGTTTGAATTCCGTCTGCACCTCTTAATTACTGTGTAACCATGAGCAAGTCACTTAACCTCCCAGAGCCTCAGTTTTCTCATCTATAAAATGGATATAAGGATATAATAGCAGCGGCATTACTCAGCTTTTGCTACAGAAACAACAACCCTGTTATCTTGTTGCTTATACTAACAAACATTTCTTTCTTGTTCTTATTTCATGAGGGCTGATGGTCACCTGCCCTTGGCCAGATGTGGCTAGGCTCTATGTATCTTTTCATCCTAGGTCCTAGGCTGAAGAAACAACCACTATCTAGACTATGTTGTCCTCAGGATGGAGGCAGGAGAAAGACAGAGAATGCTCTTAAAAGCTCTTCTGGGAACCAGACCATTGTCCTGCCCACCTGCCTCTATTCCATTGTTCAAAGCAAGTCACCTGGCCAAACCCAAAGTCAATAGAGAGAAGTTGTATAATCCCTCTTGCAAGGATATGGAGCAAAAATTGGGGACCATAATTCAGTCTACCATAGCAGCTAATATTTATACATTGCTAATTCTGTGCCAGGCTCTGGTCCAAGCATTGGCATGGATGCTATGATCGCTATTATACAAATGAGGAAACAGGGGCACTCAGGTTAAATAACATGGCCAAGGTCACAAGCCGGTAAGTTCCTCAGCAGCGTCATCCCGGCTCCACATCATTGCCTGGGCTTTGGTTCACAGTGATTGTTGGCCTTGGTGGTTTTATGCTCAGCCCCAGTGAACATTCTCTCTGTTCTGCCCCTGCTAGTATTCAGCAGAGATTCTGTGTAGAATGGTCCCTCCTTCATACCAACGAGGATTGTCCCTGAGTTCACCCACCCTGGTCTGGTCCAGGTGATGTCAAACATTCACCAGTTGCTAGGAGAGGGACGGGAAAGACAGAAGGGTCTGGTGGCGTCCTCTGGGTATCGCCAACGCTCCTGCCAAGATCCTCAGACTCAGACGTCCTTCCACAGAGAGAAGGGATGGCCCCTTGGAGCCCAGAGGTAGCCTTCGCCCACTGTGCTGTCAGGCAGTGGCGACCACTCCTCATCTGGGCCCCAAGGTTTGTTTGCCATTCATCTGACCCTCCCCTAGGGTAACAAGAACGAACTCTTAGCAAGTGCCTTATGTTCAAATCCCCAAGTTCTCCAAGCAACTCAAAAGAGACGTCCCCATTCATCCCATTTTACAGATGAGGAAATCCAGGCTCAGAGAGTGAAGCAATTTTCTCAAGGTCACAAGCCAAGAAACGATAAAGCCAGAAACCAAGCGCAGCTGAACCACCCAGGTTCCAAAGCGGAGCCGGGCTCTTCCCACAGGTGGCGGCACACTTGTCATTGAAGAGGAACAATACAACTGCCCTTTACCAGGGAGGGGCTCCATGGAGACGTGATTCGCACAATTGCACATTTGTCGGACTCACCTCCAATGTCAGTGTGCACGCTGTGCTCTTGGGCACAGACACAGGGCCGAGTTCATTTATCACTGGGTGTCTCACACATTCAGGCACTATTTCACTCACCCATTCACTAATGCACATGCTCACTAACTCGTCCCCCCTGTCCATTCTTTGATTGATTTATTCATTTATCCAACTGTGCTGCAAGTTCTGTCCAGCAGTGCTTCAGCCTCTGGGTTGTGGGGTGGAAATTGAAGTTTCCAGGGAGAGGGACCTGGGTCAAGTCCCAACTGAGGTATTCCAGGTACGTATTAGCATACAAAGCGGGTGGAGAGGAGGTCTGACTGCAGGTAGTAGGATGGGACGGCCCTTTCCCAAGGGCAGCCCTGAAAGGTTGTAAGGGCATGGGGGAGAGAGGTCCAGACCCCCCTCCCCCATGGTGCTGTCAGGAAGTAGGCATGGTGGGGCCTGGGGCAGGGAACTCCCCCTCCTAGATCTGCGTAATTTGGAGGTCCAAAGCTCTGATTACCATTGGGTTCAGTTGGTGTCACAGAGTGAGGAGGGGGGCGTCCTCCTCAGGGGGTACTCAGGAAGGAAGAGGGGCTGGTTGACCCACAGCTGTCTCAGCCATCAGTCATAGAGTGATGGAGAGCTATCCGTGCCCCGGCCCTGAAGGGGGGTCTAGGGGCCTTTCATCACTGCCTGCATGGCCTCTCTTCACCAGGCTCCAATGGAAGCAGCTAGAAAGAGATGAGGATTGAGGGAGGGGAAGCTGGGAAGGCCATGTCTGCATCAACCTCAAAATTCCAGATAAAACATCCCTCCCAAAACCCCAGTGTGAACACATCAACTAGATGTGTGTCTGCACAAAGCCCACCATCTGTGGGTCTGCAAACATTTGTGTGGCCCCAAAAACCTTTCCCCTCCAGCCCAGATGTTGGGTGTTGCAGAGACCCAGCCAGAGATAGAGCGAGGGGGAGAAGCGGAACAGAAGGGCGAGGGGAGGGAGGGAGGAGAGGTTTGCCAAATGATTAAAAAATTAAAGGGATTTTTATGCAGAGGAAATATTTAGCTTGGCATTGTCCTCTCAACCAAACGTTGGCTTCCAACAGAAAACACGGGCTGGCAGCAAATGTTTGCTAAATGGAAACAATTGTCGCCTTCCCAACAGCCCTAGAAAACGCCTTTGTTTGGGCTGGTGGAGCCTGGGCCAAAAACAGCGTCTTCAGAAGCTGCCCGCGATTTCAGGGAGGCCGCAGGAAAAGGGAGGATCGCCAGAGTCCATTGTTCCCAGAGCACCTGCTCTCTCACAGGTGCTGAGGTGCAGAACGGCAGCATCGCTTTGGGGGTGGGGTGGGTGAGAGGAGGCAGGTGAGAGGCAGGGAGGGAGGGCTGAGGGGAGCGCAGATCGTTGCTGCTCTCTGAACACAAGTGCTTGAACGCAGAGAGGATGGGGGAAGCGCTCAATGAAATCCTACAACAATGGCATCCTCAGGGTGGCAGTGACCTCCAGTTACTTGTCCCCAAACTGGCTCCACCTGGAGGAGCCTTTCGAAAGTCACAATAGAGAACAGTCACAGCTGTAGGAGCTTTGTCTTGCCGAACCCTCATCTGCAGAGCTGGTTTCTGGCACAGTCTTCATTTTTACAGGAGGAGGAAAGGGAGAATTATTAACCCAAAGCACAGACTTTAGGAAACAGGACGCCAAGAGCTTACTCCAGGGGTGTCCAACCTGCGGCTCAGGACGGCTTTGAATGAGGCCCAACACAAATACTTTTTTTTTAAGATTTATTTTTATTGTTTTTGACAGAGAGAGACAGAGAGAGAGAGAGAGAAGGGGGAGGCCCCAGAGCAGTCTCCATAGTTGCATGTCATCAGTTTTCGACATCATTTCATTCCACACAGGTGGGCACAGGGCTGTGCAGGGTGGAAACAGGGCAGGGAGCCCCCGCATGGGAGGCCTGATCCCTGCGAGCTGGGGGGCTCCCACATGGGAAGCTCTCCCTGAGACTGGGACCAGGACTCGATCCTCAGATCCTGGGGCTGCAATGCAAGTGCTTAACCCACCACAGCCATCCCGGCTTCTCCCCAAAACAAAGTCTTAAAACAGTATAAGATTATTTTTGTGACCTTTTTTTTTTTGGTTTGCTTTGTTTTTTAGCTAATCAGCTATCGTTCATGTTAGTGTATTTTATTTGTGGCCCAAGACAATTCTTCCAACATGAACCAGGGAAACCGCTGGCTTACTCATTAGGCAAAGAAGAGCCATTGACTCGGAGTCTCCGGAGTGGGACAGACAGGGACCCTGGCATCCTTCAACTGTGCTCTGCGGAGCCTGGGGCCCCACGTTCCTGGGGATCCTCCAGCCCACCTCCCACTGCAGGAGGCTCCATCACAGGGTCCCATGACTTTAAAAAAGGACTCTTGAAAACCACAGGGCTGAACCAAACATCCTAACAGGGAAGGCAGGGAAGCCCATGAGAGGCCTGGGAATGGGCAGCTGTCTGCCCAGGAGCCAGGCCCCTGCACAGGTATCCCTCCCTCCCTGAGGGGCAGGGTGGTATCAGTGCAAATACCCCACACCGGATCTACCCCTGCCACACACCCGGACACCCCGGCATTGTCACTTCCTCCTGAGCACCAGTCCCCTGCAGCGGATGGGCCACTGTCTTTAGAAGACCCCTCTGAAAATGTGCCTGTAGGTAAGGGACACATTTCTTCAGTTCCTCCTCTTGGATCATACAAGGCATGTGTGTCAGACCAGCAATCTGACACCCTCTTGTTCTTTTCATTCATTCATTCATTCATTCATTCATTCATTCATTCGGCATTGCCTCTGGGCCGAGCTCTGTAGTGGTGCTAAGAAATGGAGATGCCCAGGAAATGACCTCTGTTCTCCTGAGGCCCAGTGCCCAGTGGGGCGTGATCAGTGCAGGGAGCTTAGTATTCCAGAACCTGGGCTCTCTTCTAACTTCCCACTTATCCCTTAAAGGCCCACTGACCATGGGCATGAACTTCCCACAGTCATCTCACCTAACATCCACAAGGGATCCCTTCCCTAGGCCTGTGCCACCCACAGCTTTGCCATCTCAGTCCACGACAACACCATCCCTACAGGGGCTCTAGACAAAACCCTGGTGTCATCATTAACCCCTCTCTTACTCTCCACATCATAGCTACCCTGTCAGCTGTCTTCACAGTGCGTCCTGGACCCCATCACCTGGTTTAGGTCACCAGTGATCCCTGCCAGGGTATCACCTGAGCCTGCTAACCTGTCCCCCTGGTCTCACTCAGCCCTTATATCAGCTCCTCTGCTCCTAGCGCCCTCTGTCCAGGCCCTCCTACCTCAGGGCCTTTGCACTGGCTGTTACCTCTGCCTGGAAGGCTCTCCCCGCCACTCTGCCCCTTTCCCCCACAGTTCACTCTCTTGCTTCCTTCAGATCGTCACTCAAAAATCACCTTTCCAGTGAGAGCTGCCCTGAACTCTATTTAAAACATCCCTGACACCCTCTCTGCCCCCATAGCATGTATCCCCCACCTATAAACCCCACTAGGTCTTTTTCCTGTTTACCTTGTTGCTGTCTGCCACCCTGCCCACCCTCCTCTCACCAAGAACACAAGTACCCCAAGGGCCAGAATGCTCGTGATGTTCTCGGCATCTAGGAGTGTCTGCTACACAGCGGGCATCAGTAAATATATACGAGTAAGTGCGTGAACAGAAGAGCTATTGACGTAGCTGAGGCAGGTGGGGAGCATTCTACGATTTCTGAGGCTGTAGATGTTTGTGGGAAGGTCCCTTCACCCTGCTATGGGCAGAAAGGTACAGCAAGGGGGTCAGGAAGTCCCTAAGGGCACAAGGAGGGCCAGGACCAGAAGCAGATCCAGAAACAGCCATCGTCCATCCACTCTCTGCTGAACATGCAGCAGTGCCCCCCTGCGCTGGGGTCTGGGGGTGCAGCAACGAATCCCACAGCGCTGGCCCCTCATCCCGGGGCCCCTTCTTTCCTGGCCCTGCTCCCTCATCATCCACTCCAGGCTGAGCCTGCAGAGATGCCCAGAGGAAGTGATAGGCCGATGGTGGGAGGGAGGTGACGTGGAACAGGGGCAGGGTGAGGCCTGGGGACACTGGGGATGTTGGGAGGACTGGAGGTAGGTCTTACAAAGCACCTCCAAAAGGATTGCTTTTTGTGTCCCTAGGAGCACAGATGCACATTAGTCCGAAACTTTTGTTCATGACACGCTCTATTTCATCATGACCCTCTTTTATTGACTTATGTTAAAATTTAGTTTTGGTTTAGTAACGTAACAATCAACCATGAATCCACTACTCAATGCACAAATTAGAACTTCCATCTACCTATGTGCTTTTCTCAAATCCTAACATCCTGCCCTCCCACTTCAGATCAACACTACAGTGAGTTTGTTTCTCATTTTCTTTCCCATTATTTCCCTCCTTCCCTCCTTCCTTCCTTTTTCTTCCTTCTTCTCCCCCTCCATCTCCCCAGGTCTCTACCTCTATCTTCCTATCTTTATCTCTACCTCTATCTCTATCTCTCCTTCTTCCTTCCTCCCTCCTCCTTCCTCCCTCCCTCTCGCCCTCCCTTCCTCCCTTCTTTCCTTTGGTTTAACACATGATGCAATGCCTAAAGAATTATCATTTAGTTTGCCTTCTTTTTGATGGTTACAAACAAAGCATCAAATGGTATGTAGTCCTTGGAGACTTACTTTTTTACTCTCTGTTATGTTCCCAGGATTTATCCAAGTTATTGTGTGCAGCCGCCGTTCACTCATTTTTCATTGCCCTATATCATTCTATAGTGTGAGTTTTAGCACAATTTATTTAGCCATTCTTCCAGCATTGGCCATTTGGGTTGCTTCCAGACTTCAGTGTATTTATGTTTACTTTTATGAACGCTGCTGCTCCGAGCCTCCGTGTATGTGTCTCCCGGGGCGCAGGTGCATCTGCCAGGGGGCGGAAGTGCCCAGCCAGAGGTATTTGAATTGTTCCATTTAACAAGACAATGTCAAATGCTTTTCCAAGGTAGTTGTGCCAATGTGTACACCTTCTAGCAATGTTTGAAGTCGCATCAATCCACATCCTCTCCTCAGTGGTTGTTAGGCTGCTTGATTTTTACAATTAAATGGGTATCAGTGGTAGCACATTGTGGTCTTTCCCAAATTCTTCACACTTCTTTCCACCCTCACAGTTCTGCCGCCTGCCTCAGGCCTGGGGGTGCCGTGTTTGAGTTCTTCTTCTAACTGCCAAACTCAGCACCCAGTCCTTGATCCAAAATGGGCCCAGGGCCCCACAAGCTTTGGGCAGGCTGCCTTAAAAAGCAGCCCCAGGGGAAGCTGGGATGGTGCAGTGAGGTAAGTGTTCACTTTATAGTCCCGGGGACCCAGGATTGAATCCTGGCCCCGGCCCGTGCAGATTCGTATGCTGAACTGGGGTGAGCTTCCCGTGTGGGAGGCCCCCAGCCCAGTTCTCACCCTGCTCGGCCCCCACCCACCTGTGTGGAACAAAACCATGCTGAAAACTGATGATGTACAACTATGGAGACTGCTCTGGGCCCTCCCCCTTCTCTCTGTCTCTTTCTGTCTCTGTCAAAAACAATAAAATAAATCTTAAAAAAAAAAAAAAAGCAGCCTCCTGCCACCACCACACACACACTTCTGGCCCTGTTCCTATGAGACAGGCGTGCCTGTGTCATCCACAGGCCATTTAAGATCCACTCCACTCTCTGGTTTTTGCCACATCTCTTCTCCCATCACCCCCACTGCCCAGCCCTCCTCGGCCCCTTCTGCTCACTTCCGCACGGAGTCCTGGACCCGAGCCTGGCCAAGCCGGGACAGAGAGGCGTCCAGCCGGGGGCGTGCTCTGCGTATCTAGCGCTCTGCCCTGCTCTCAGCCAGCCTCTCTGGAAGCTTCCGCCCCAGCCCAGGAGTCAACCCCCCTCCCTTCCCTCTGGCTGCTCTCTGGGCCCCCTCCAACACCCTGCAGCCACACAGCTGCCAGCAGATGCCAGGTCTCCTCACCCCCTCTGTGGACACTATGCCAGGCCCCCAAACTCACTCAGGCAACTGCCTTCATTTTGCTGCCACTGCTCAAGGTGAGCCTCTGGTCCCACGCTGTCATCTTACTGCCCCCCAGTCCTCTCCTCCAGCACACACAGGGTCTCGCCCAGCTGCTCGGAGCTCAAAGGCCTCCATCACTGTCTGCGAGGTCGCTGGCACCAGCCACGGGCACGGGCACTTCTGCTGGGTTGGCACCGAAGAAGGCTCATTAGTCAGGCCTGTACAGACAGCTCCAAGTTCATTTCCTACTTCCACCTTTGGCTCCTCTCCCTGTCCCAGCCTCCCTGCCAAGTCAAGGATTCTTCCTCCCAGCTCTCTTGATCAAGAGGAAGTAAGAGCCCTTGAACTTGGGACTCCAAGTTCACTATTCAGGTTCAGGACTTTGCTCTGGGTGTAGACGTTTAAATTCCAGCCTAATAGCTCTCCTGAACTCTCCCACGAAGCACAGGCACCTCACCGGCTCCCAGTAAATGCGTGCTAACTGAACCCCTGAGCTGTCTTTCTGCTCTTCCTTGGGAATATGGTCCCTAAGGACTTTCTCCGAAACGGCTGCAGATGTTAGGCTCACCCCGCGAGCCGTCCCCTTGGACTGACCCGCCTCACACCCTCCAGCTGTCTCCTGCCATCGCTGTGGTTTCTCCGGCCTTTTCTGAGGGTTTCGTGCTGGCGCAGCCTGAGCGGCCCCCATCAGGGAAGCAGGGTGGTTCAGTGGTGTGGGCTGTACTGTGGGGAGCCAGGCAGTGTGAGTAAGGATCAGCCCGTGTGACTTGAGTGACACCCCTTCCCTGACACACCCTCCCGCTCCATCACGCTGCCTCTAAACCGCCAGTAATTGCTCCATCTAATTTAACAGACGTGCCGAATGGGCAGGCGTGATGGGCATGTTTGGAGCCTCCTGCTCACTGCAGGGGCCTCCGCACGGGAGGCAGCGGCATAGGGGCTGGAACAGCCGCCTCACCTGTCTCAGCCCACTCGGGCCAGGGGCGGGTCCCTGGATCTGCAGGTCCCCAGCAGAGTTCCCCTTGGTCCCCTGACCAGCCCCATCGGCTGCAGATTCCGCTCAGCTCCCCTCCAGATCTTGGGGCTTTGATGGCCCCCCCCACGTCTCTGAGAACCAATCGGCCCCACCACCCTCAGGAGTCTCCCCTGCGCGCCCACCAACCACACCCCCACTCCCCAGACCATGGCCCTTCTTCAGACCAGTGAAATATGTTATGGTCATAGAAATGATGACCCTGATCGACCTCTCCACTGCCCAGTGTCCCCAAGGCATCCTGGCTGGTGGGACCTTCATCCCACCCACCCACTGTGGAGGTCCAGACACACCTGGAGTCCTGTGATAGGTTTCCACGGCCGCCTCGCTCTCTGACTTCCACTGAACTCGGGCTCTGTCTGACGCCTCTCTTCTGAGCTAGTGGCGTCTCCCTCCTGGGGCAGTCCCTTTGCTTTGGTTGCCTCTAAGCACCACCGACACAAGGCATTTGGGTACGTGAAGTCATTCACTGACGTTCAGCAGGTAGGATGGAGAGGAATTATCTGTTGGCCAGCACACTGCACACATTGGAATTATGCTCTTAAAAGTCCAAGAGACGTTGGCCATTCCTCCTGGGCACCCAGCACCCCACTGCATTGCTAGGTCCTTTCTCCCCCAGCCTTATTGCCTCTCTGCTCCTGAGTCCTTGCTTTCCTCTCTTCTCTCTGCTCCTGAAACTTCAAGTCCCTCCACTTGGTTTTGTAGAGCTATTCACCCATTTTCCTCTGTTCCTTTCTCCTCCCGGCTCATCTAGACCGTGTCTGGAGTGGAGAGACTGCAGAGGGCTTCACCTTCTACTCCCCAGAGAGCCTCAAGCCACGTTCCCAAACTGACAGCTCGGCAACTCTGCATATGGCTCCTAAAATAAATTGTTATCATTTTAAAATCTACTAGACCTTAAATTAGTCTTGTGCTTTATTATCCATTCAGCAGCTGATAAACTTGTACGAAATGTCTGGGGATGCGGCAAGGGCCAGGGCGTGGTCCCCGTTCCTTACAGGTTCTAAGTGGGGCAGGAGAACGTGGTGACACAGGGACAGCCAAGGCGGAGATGCTGTACAGGGGCCTGAGCAAGGCGCTGGAGGATCACAGAGGAGGACGTCCTGTGATGGGAGCAGGCTCCATGGGCCTTATAAGCCAGAAGCCATGTGTTGCAGAAACAAGTCAAGCAGGGCACTCCAAGGAGAGAAAAGAGCCCGGGCAAAGGCATGGCAGCAAGAAAGAGCAGAGTGAGGTTGGCAGAACATCAGTTGGTCCGTGTGAGGGACCCTATGCAGAGGCAGCTGGCGTGGAGCCGGAGGCGGCAGAGAGGCTGGACAGGGCAGTAAGAGGCATGGCTCACAGGGGCACCTCAAAGGGCCAGCAAGGAAACCAGAAGTCCGTTATCTCACTTGTCATCCAAACTTCCCACTGAGGTCGGAGCCAAGACATCAGATGACAAAACTGAGGTTCAGACCCGTTAAGTGACTCTGTCTGGGTAACTGATACCGAGCATGCACTGCTCCCAAACAGGCCTCACTTGGCTTTGTTAAGGTTTGTTTGATTTTATTAATTAATTAATTAATTTACTTTGGCTAAATCTTTTGGGCCCTTGGCTGGGGCACATGTCCCCAGAGAGCTGGGACCCCCACACCTTCCCTGTTTCCTCAGCAGTGGAAAGGGGTGTCCAGATCCTCTCTGACTAAAAAAGAAAGCCCCCAGGCCCCAGGGGGCTTTGGCTGGCCTCAGAGTCCAGCCGAACACGTGTCTATTCTCCAAAGAAAGGCAGAGGAAAATGGATTATGGAGTAAAACCCCCTCTGCATACAGCCCAGGGGAGACGATGCCGCTTGGGGAAAAGGCTTAATAACGTCAAGAACTCTAAGACCTCAATCTCCCTCGGCTTGTCCTCAGCCTCCAGAATCCTTTCAAAACTGTGTAGAAATGGAGGAGGGCACGGATTATGCCCCCAAATGTCCTGAGAATTGAGTGAGGACTAAACTACTTCATGGCATTGACTTCAATGATCTGGGCTCCCAAATTACCGAGTTTTCTGACACTTTGGATTATACGCTGTTTCTTTGCATGTATCGTGTGTACATGTGTGTGTGCATGCCACGTGTGGAGGAGGAGTGTGCCCAGACCTGTGCGACTATGGTGTACACTCCTCTCAGGTCTGTGCATGAGGGCAAATGTGCACATGTTTGTGTGTGCACTCCTGTCTGCGTGCCCGCTGCCTCTCAGTGCATATTCTCCGGCTCAGTTGTGCTTATTTCTACCAAGGCTGCCTTGAGTCACATGTCTCTGTGTACTGTGGCGTGCGGCTCTGCATGTTTATGTATGTGCATGTGCACGTGTTTGTCCACGTAGGTCTGGGTGCCTCAGAGTGTAGGTGTGCATGCTCCATGCCCCTCTTTGTGCGTGCATATAGTATGGGTGCTTGGTGTGCACACTCAGCTGTGTGTCCCTCCCTATGGATGTGCAGTCTGTTCATCTGATCAAGGACCTCGTTTGACTCTTTGTGTGGAGGGAGCTCTTTCCCGCCTCAGGGCCTCTGCCCGGGCGCTCCCCACGCCTGAAACACTTCAATGCTGTTGACCTCGCCCAGCTCCAAGAACACATTCCCTGCTGTTGTTTCTCACAACGACCTATTTTTTTCCTTTCTTGCATGATCTCCACTTGTTATTATTTATTTATTTGTGTGTTAACTTGTCTATTTTTCTTCATGAACGTCCGGTATATAATAGATTTTCAACAAGAATTGACTGGGTGAATCTAGGCGGTGTGTGTGTGTGCATGCACACACGCATGCCATGTACCTCTGAGTAGGGGAGCATGTCTCTCTGGATGCACACCTGTTGGTGCACACAAGTCTGTGCATAGGTGTGCACAGTAGGTACCTGAACACGTATGTGCTTATGTGACTGCATCTAAAATGGCAGGAGTTTTTATTCTTCTGGTTATTCCTGCCCCATTGGGGATCTCTCAGGTCCCACACGAACCCCAGGGATGGATAGCTGGGGGGCCCAGAATGGCCTGGAAATGGGGCACCATCCTGAAGGCAAGCAGAGGAAACCCCAAAAGGTGTCCCCTGTGCCCCTGGCCATGGAGACCCTCCTTGGGAAGACAGCAGGTCTGAGCAGACATGGCTGTGGACCCCAGGAAAGAACTGGGATCCCACCACTGTAATTTCTTCACAAATGCACGTTCAGCATCTTTACTGAGCCCCCCTCTGGACCATGCCCTGAGCTGGGTGCTAGGGTGCACCCCAGCAAGGTGTTCCCAGGATCCACAACAGAACAAGCCACGCTTAATCTTCCCGCATCTAGTTTACGTGCCCTCCCCTCTCCCCACTAGACTGAGTTCCACAGGGCAGACACCAGGTCTGTGCTGTGCTGTCCACTGCTGGTCCTCAGCGCCTAGGGCTGCCTGATGGCTACTAAATACTGAGTAAAGAAGGGCACGGGCAGCCCTCCCCACAGGCAGAGAAAGAACAACCTCCATTTGTCCACCGCCTTAGGCACTGTCCACTCTGCTGGGTGTGCCGTCCCTACTGTCAGGCCCTCGTGCATCTCTTTCTTCACTTATTATAAAAGCGGGGGGTGTTTAAAAGCAGAAGTGGGGTGGGGTGGGGGAAGGTAGCTAATAGAACCACATGGGGCAGGAGTGGAATGCTGTAAAAGTAAATATGGGGGATGGGGGGAGCTGGGATGGCTCAGTGGGTTGAGCACTCACTTTGCAGCCCTGGGGCTGGAGGATCGGAGGATTGGATCCCAGGCCCAGCCCAGGTGGACCCATGAGCTGGTGTGCCCCCAGTTCAGTTCTTGCCGAGGCCTATGTGGGAGGTTCCTGGCCCAGTTCCTGCCCTGCACAGCCCTTTGCCCACCTGTGGAGTGCAACTATATGGAAAACTAATGCTGTCAACTATGGAGACTGCTCTGGGCCCTCCCCCTTCTCTCTCTCTCTCTGTCTGTCTCTTTCTCTGTCAAAAAACAATAAAAAAATGGGGGATGCTGGGATAGCTCAACAGGTTGAGCGCTTGCCCTGCCACTGTGAGGTCCAGGGGTCGAAACCCAACACCGGCCTGTGCAAACCTGTACGCTGAACTGCGGCACAGCTGGTAACCGCCAGGATGGTGGTGAAGGTTCTCACCTCCCATGCGGGAGACCCCCAGTTTGGTTTCTGCCTTGTGGCCCTACATCTACCTGTATGGAATGAAGCTATGTCACAACTAATGATGTACAACTATGGAGACTACCCTGGGCCCTCCCCACTCCTCTCTGTCTCTCACTGTCTCTCACCTTCTCTCAAACAATAAAATAAAATCTAAAAAAAAAAAAAGTACATATGGTTCGAAGGCAGCATGGAAACTGAAGTTTGCTAATAAGATGCACTTGTGGAAAATAGCTAGCAGGGTTTAAAGACACTGCTAGTAGCCTAACCTGAGTGCCAGTGGAAGCCTATCAGTGAACATGGTTACAGAAGCCCACCCAGCCATTTCAGACTAAGGAGGGTGGAATCACTTCGGGAGGCTGCCCAAGTCAACCTGCAGATTGGAGCTGCCATTTCCTTCCCTGCAAAAATGCAGATGAGCCGTGCTGACTATGAGGATGAAATGACAAGAGGTTAACCAGTATGAGGACTTCGGTCCATGCCAGTTTCTCCTTTCCTTACAGACAGACAGACTGCCACAGAATAGTTTCTGCCGTGTGTTCTTGTGGTTGGGATTTTGCAGACTCAAGTTAATAAGATCAGCTAACACATTGATTTATTGAGTATTTATTATGTGACCGATTCTAGGCTGGGCACTTGACACATGACCTTGTTTAATCAACAGAACAAATCTATTATGATTCCCATTCAATAGATGAGGAAACTGAGTCTTGGAGGGGGTTAGGTAGCCTTAGTTCAAATCACACAAGCTAGTGAATAACAGAAGCTGGTTTGGGCAACCCCTTTTAGAGCTCAACTTCCTAACCCGTGTGGTTTTACAGCGAGTGAATTTACTATTTTCCTCTGAGCCTCAAATTTCCATTCTATAAAACAAAGGGGTTAGATCAGATCATGGCTTTTTAGAATTTTTTAGCAGCTGAATCCTTTTATTCAAACAGAACCCCAATGTGTAAAATAAGTGAAAAGGGAGCTGCCCTTTGACATGGTAGAGCTCAGAGCCTCTCCCCAACTCACTTGCTGCCGCCCCAGGCAGCCCCTGAGGCACCCAAGGGACAGACATGGAAAATGCTGGAATGGGCCATCTCTATGGATGGCCCCATCCTGGAGGGTGTAGAGACTAGGAGGAGGGAAGCTCTAGGAGCAGGAAAGAGGAGGTGAAGCCCCACTACCCTCCACTCCTGTTTATAAAAGTAGAAATCAACTAAAAACACTAAGATACTGAGAAAAAGCTAGCCTCTGCAAGGAAGTTCCAAGCTGGGGGTGTGGCCTGGCTGGGGCGGGGGAGGGGGCAGGAAGCCCGGCTCCTGCCCCCTGAATAGGGGGCTCACCAGTCTCTCTCAGGCATGACAAAAGCCCCTGCCCTGATTGAAGAGCCTTTGTTTCAAGTCCTAACTTAGGGAGCTTCTTGCTGCAAACTATGCATTAAATTGCCAGTGACGATTCAAAATTGTAAAATAATTGTGGTGGCAAAATTATTCACAAATCTAGGCAGGCCAGGGCTTCAGGAAGGGGGTCAGACTTACATTGAGCACATGGCGACATAATTCAAGCTAAACAGATAAGCTCGTTCTACTTCTGACAGAAGCAATTCCCCCAGGGACTGCTGGGTAATGCCAGGCAAATTACACACCCAGCCCAGGCAAAAGAAAGCACATCACCAATGAGGGTGACATGCGGTGACAATGGGGCAGGCCACGCCCCAGGGGAGCGGTCTCCCTGACACCTGAAGAGGCACAGGAGGCAGGGGACTGCATCATCCTGGTCTTGAGCCAGGAGGCCATGTGGGCAGTGATTGTGCCCAGGAGGGGACAGGCTTGGGTCTAGACCTGAAGCCAGAGGCAGCTGGCCAGCACATTAACCCAACCATATTGGAGGAGGCAGAGGCATGCTTCAAATGACAAAATGGTCTCTGTCCCTCCGGGTGGGCTGCATCCATTCGGACTCGATCCAGTGCCAGGTGCCAGGTATGTCATGATGGTTTTGTCAGTATCTCTATCCCCACTCTAAGTCTTTGCTTGAATACGTTTTTTTCTTCCTTCTTCCTTCCTTCTTTCATTTCTTTCTTTCTTCTTCCTTTTTTTCCTTTGGCCAATTTAAGTTACTTTATATGGCACTTTACCAAGGAGGCAGGTGGTTTTTTTTTATATTCCCCACAACAGTGTTTTCACTCTTATCAAATAAAGCTGGCCGTGATAATAGCTAACATTTGTTGAATGCTGTGCTCAGAATTTTATACACACTATTTTATTTTAACCCTCGAAGGCTGTGATTCTTAAACTTTAGAGTGATGCAGGAGCACTGGAGAGCATCCTAAGTCAAGGGTGCTGCACCCCAGCCCCAGTGTTTTCAACTCAGACAGTCTGGGGTGCAGCCAGAGCATGCCCATCCTAACCAGTTCCCAGGTACTGCTGATGCTGCGGGTCTTGGGGCTAGCCTTTGAAAACACTGGTCTAAAGAAAAGGAGGTGAGTTCAGATCCTGCATTCCTTCACTTCCTGGCTGTGTGACCTTGAGCAAGTTGGTTAACCACTCTGTGCCTCAGTGTTCCCATCTGTAAAATGAGCATAATAATAGTAACTCCCTCATAGGTTTATTACCAAGAGCAAATAAATGAACATGGGCAAAGTTCTTAGAAGAATGTCTGGCACACAGTAAACACTTGATAAACATGAGCAGACCCCGTAATTGCCCGTGTTCATATAGGTAGTAAAAAGCTGCATCTATAATAGCTCCTGTGGCCCTAACCGTGACATTGTCTGGTGAAGCTGGGGCTGGTGACCTATGTGGCGGGAGGCCTCAGCAAACACAGCAAACTCCAGGGGCGGCAGCGGAGGAGAGTCGGGAGATCCATGCTTGAATTCTGTCACTGCTGCTGCTGCTAACTGTGTGCTGCTGGTAGAATCGGGTTCACCCTTGAGCCTGAGTTCTCGCACCTGGGGTTCAGGGCCTGCCTTCAAGGCGCTTACGTTCTAGCTGGGTGGACACTTTCAGCCCAGCGATGGAAGCCGATCATAAAGCGTTCTGACTGCTAAGGAATTAGGGCTTGGATTCAAACCTCAGCGCTGCTCAAACTTTTCCACTAAGGACCCCTACTAGAGGGAAGCAGTGCTCAGAGCCCGGCAGGTTCTCTGAGATCCTGTGCTTTGATCTTGAACACACACACGTGTTTTATATTCTACTCCCCCATATTGCTGTGTTTGTTTGCGCATGAAGATAATAACACCCCCCCCCCAATCTTCTAATAGAACAGGCATCTGGGAGCTGTGTGTCATGTTTGCCTGGGGCTTCGGCTCCTCCTTGCTATGTGTCTGAACACATCGGTGAGACTCCACTACATGAGAAGGAGCAAAGGCCCAGAGTCCTGGAGGACCCGGCCAGGTTGTGTACCCCCAGGGTGACTTCCTCAGCGCTGGCTTCCCAGAAAGCTCAAGCCAGACCACTCTCCAGGGGGCTCCGTCCCTTGCCCCCGGGGGAGATGCCCTCAGCCCCACGATGACTGTGGTGCCTGCTCATGGAGAGGTTTTACATCAAGTGCTTTTCATTCAGAATTGGATGCTTTAATATGTTTTCCAGGAAGCTCTTTTATGTGCCAATAAAAAACAAGCGATTATAGCCGACAATGAGAAGCAGCTCGGGCCTCGGAGCCACTGTCTGTTTAGAAAGTACAGATACATTTCCCACGAGAATGACATGTCGGGTCCCTTCTCGTTCATTACAGAATCAGGCAGAAAGGGGCTCTTATTAAAGAAATGCAGAGCTTTACGCAATCGCTTTATGTGTCTGTGTGTGTGTGAGAGAGAGAGAGAGAAGGTGAGACTGAGACACAGAGAAAGAGAACACAGAACCAAACCATTTCTGGCTCTAACAGTTTAATACCTTCTCTTCTTTGTAGAAAAGGAGATGAACATAAGCCAAGGGCGGCAACCATGAACACCAGGGGCAATTAACTCAGCATTTTAGTGACTACAGTCCTTCTCTGCAGACTCCAAAACCCTCGCCATTTCTAGCATCAACAAAAGCCACAGTGAAAGGTCATGTCCTCAGCTGTGAGCACAGTGGGAATCGGTTGTATTCTCATGGAAAAAGAAGGAATCCTCGTACTCTCCCTAGAGAGCCAGTGTGGGGCAGAACCGTCTTCCCATCCTGAGCATGGGAGAGCAGGGAGAATCCTGGAGAACGCTTGTGAATCGGGGTCACGCCCCGCCCCCCCAGTGACCATGTTCAGACCCCAACGCTGAGCCTGGCCGCAGCTAGGAACTGCACAGTGCTGCTGGGCAGTGGGCACCCCTCCTCCCAGTGCCCTGTTAGCCTGGCTTAGTGCTAAGAGAAAGACCAGGGTGGGCATTAGATGTCATGCACTGTACACGAACGTTTTAGCCCTAACTTGGAACTTGCAGTGCCGGCAGGGGTGGCAACCTAGTGTAGGAATCAGATAGAGGGCCCGGTGCAGCCTTCCTGGGCGCTAGTCTTGGCTTGGCCACTCCTCGCCGTATGACCTTAGGCCACTGGTTCCCAACGGGGCGGGGGTGGGAGGAAGGTGATTTTGCCCCTCAGGAGACTTTGGCAATATCTGGATACATTTTTGGTAAACACAACCAAGAGGGGGCAGTGCTATTGGCATCTCATAGGCAGAGGCCAGGGATGCTGCGAAACATCCTGCAATGCACAGGACAGTCCCCATGACAGAGAAGCATCGGCCCAAAGTGTCAGTAGTGATGAGGTTGAGAAACCCTGTCTTTGTCACATTTCTGAACATTTCGGTGCCTCAGTTCCCTCGTCTCTAAAACAGGGGTAGCCCTAGCGATACCCTCCTCATAGGACTGTTATGAGGATTAAATGACCTGAGGCACAGGAAGTGCTTAGAAGAGTGCCTGGCCGGGAATGAGCACTACAAATGTGTGCTGCGAATGCTGGGATTGTCACCTAGGACAGTAGCAGGAGCCAGGGCTAAGGGAGGAGCCCAGGAGAGTCTGTGCAAGAACAGAAGGCCAAGGACAGAAACGAGGTAAGGGTCAAGAGCAAGGTTGTATTCAGTGTCCTAGGGTTGCAAATTCAGAGCTGGGAGGTGAGATGAAGAGGGGATGGGTTGAGGGGGAGGGGTCCTGAGGAGCTGCCAGGCACCCTGCAGGCATTTGAGGGGTCTCTCTAGGGAGGATGGACAGCCAGGGAGTAGGTGAGTGGGAGGGACCCCCGCAGTCCACTGTTGAGGTGGTCTGTGCTCACTCCCCTCCTTCCTTGCCTGCCCCAGGTCACCCCCACATGCCCCAGGAGAGCGCAGGATGGTCTTCAGCCCCTGGCCCTGTGCAGAGAATGGGAACTTGAAGTAGCTCAAGCTCTGAGTTACAAGGGGCACGAGAGTTGTGTTGGGTCATGTAATGGTTTGAATTGTGCCCTCCAAAATAGCTTTCAGCATCTTGTCCTCAGACGGCCTCCGATTGTGACAGTATTAGAATAAGGGTCTTTACAAAGGCAATGAAGGTTAGGATCTCAGGGTGAGATCATCCTCCTAGATCAGGGAGGACCCTATGTCCAGCAACAGTCTTTATAAGAAATGGAAAAGAAGATGCAGAGATGCAGGGGGGAAGGTCATGGGACAACACGGCAGAATAAAAGCGATGCAGCTACAAGCCAAGGCCCACCAGAGGCTAGGAGAAAGGCCTGGAACAGATTTTTCTCTCAGAGCCTCCACAAGGAACGCACCCTGCTAACACCTTGAGTTTGGACTTCTGGCCTCCAGGACTGTGGGAGAATACGTTTCATCTGTTGCAAGCCACAAGGTTTGTGGTAATTGGTTACAACAGCCCCAGGAAACAACATAGTTCCTGAGACAGAACAGCCTTAAGGCCAAGAGGCGGCTGGGTGGGGAGCTCAGAGGCTGGCCTGGCCCAGGGTCACCTTTCAGGGCCTGGGACAAAGCTTCCAGCTTCTTGTCCTCAGATTACTGCCCCATCACAGGGACCTTTTCTTTCACAAATCCCAGAACTCTCCGCACTTGGCAAGATCCAAGACTCTGGACCAGTTAACAAGGCCACTGGATGGTCAGGTTAGGGCAGCGTCAACAACCCAACTGTGTGGGAAGAAAAGAACGGAGAAAAAAAAACAACGAAGTACAACCAAAGCTTTATTAATTGTCCAAGCTATTTAGCAGTAGGAGTTGAAAAGGAAGTCATTAGCTGTTGAAGGAAGAAATGAAAAACTCCGGTCTTTCATGACTCTTGCTGCCCTCCATGTCAAATGCCCATTGTCAGGGTGGGCACAAGGGCTGCCAGTTTGCGGCAGAAAATGCGAAGGGCCAGCCAGATGGGAATGCACAGGCCCCCGAGAGAGGACGGTTCAATATTGAAAGTGCTTTCTCTGCAGCCAGAAGTGCCCATTCCCAGTCCTTTTCAATCTGTGCGCTTTCCTCCAATGACTCCTCGAGGGTAATTACAGTTCTTTTCACAAACGAAGTAGGAAGATCCGAGGGAGAGGCAAAGCTGTCAATAGTCCTGCAGGAATGCGTGCTCTGTCTCCTGGAGACACAGAACGCATCGATCCTCCTTCCTGCGGGACTTGGAGCGTGAATGGAAGGCACCCCAGGAGGGAGGCTGGGGTGAAATCGCCTTCCCCTCTGAGGAGCCCTGCTGGCTGAGACGAGGAGGTTCGGAGTCCCAGGGAGGAACCCCCACGCAAGTGTTCGAGGACCCAAGGGCTCACAATGTCTGCATTTTCCTTCCTTGGATGCATGACCCCAGGGCCCCAGCCACAGAGCTCCAGTGGGCCCAGAGCTTGCATTGCCACCAGTGACCTAGAGATTGCCAACAGCACCTGCTTGCAGACAGGTACGCAGTGCACTGTTGTGGGAGACTGAGGAGGTGCCACCAAGGAGGTAGGATCAAATGGACGTCCTCAGCCTGGACCAAGAGGCTGAGCTTTACAAGATAAAGTGCCGTAAGTATAAATTTTGCCCTTGGGTCCCACCACCAACTTCTGGCTTAGAGCAGCGCTCACTACATAGCTCTTGGGCTGTGAGTTAAGAGTGAGCTCAGCATGTCAGCTCTCGGCCACGGCTACTGTCAATGGCACACGCTTTCTGAACGCATTCTTCAGGCCCGATAGCTCCTTAGAGGGGTGCTTTACAGCAATGTCCCATTTGATCCTCACAAGGGCCCTACAAGATACTATTAGTTTACAGACTAGAGAAAATTAATGCTGAGAGCAAACAGTTCAGCAACTTTTCCAAGGACCACACCTAGAGAGTGGAAGCAAGATTTGAATGACAGACAAATCCAGACAAGCCTGCTGCAAAGCCAATTGCTCAGGCTGCCCCCAGCTGCGCCGAAAGGCTAAACGCGGGCTGCTTTACTGGCAGCTAACACCCCTCCCAAGGGGGGGACCCGTTCCACCCTGCTCAGGCCACAGCACACAGGGCTGGGTCTCAGGCCTGTGTGCCCTGGAAGAATACTGACAGTTGAGGGTATAAAGGGTAAGGCATGTGCTGTACCCCTCTCTAGTCTCTGCAGAACCTCACTCCCATCGTGCCTAGCCCTTGACCTTCCTGAGACCTCTCCTCTCTGAGCTCTCCTCCACGTCTCAGTCCACCAGCTCCTCCCTAGGACCCCTGCGTCCCAGCGCAGCCACCAGTATCACATTGACCCCAGTCTTGCCAACACTCTCAACCTCCTTGTCCTTTTTTTCCCATTCCATCCAGTAAAATGCCAAGCCTGGTTTACTCCAGTGGTCTGTCTTTTTCTTAGGGACTTGAGTTTTTGAGGCGAGCAAGATTGGGAAATATTATACTGTGGACTAGGGACACGACCAGTTCACAGTCTCTCCCTGGGCCGGACCCTCAGCTCTGCCGGCAATGACCTCTACACATCAGCTGTGTCTACAGCCCCCCCACCCCCCACCCCCACACTGGCTTTTTCGGTTCTTGTCCCTTCTCAATGAGCTCTCTCATCCCAGAGCCATTCACTCTCAGCACACGTGGCCTGACCTGCACTGGAGAGAAAAATGCCGATTTAAGGGAATTGAAGTACTTCACCAATTTATTACTCCCATCTTTTTTTCTTAAACAGCTTTATGAGATGTAATTTATATACCACAAAAGCCATGTAAATGTACAATTCAATGATTTTTAGTGTATTGACAGAGTTGTGCAACCATCACCACATTGGAATCTTAGAACATTTATGTCGCCTCAGGAAGAAATCCTATGCCCATTTGCCGTCTCCATTCCCAACCCAGCCCTGGGCAGCGATTAAACTTTCTGTCTCTCCAGATCTGTATTTTCTGGATATTTCATATAAATGGAATCATGCAATCGGGGACTTTTGGTGTCTGACTTTTTCATTTAGCTTTATAAGGTTCACCCATGTTATAGCATATAATTGTATAATAGTTGGTTCCTTTTATTGTGAGATAGCATTCCATTGTTTGAATTAAATTGATGAACTTTTGGATTGCTTCCACTATGGGGCTGTATTTTTTTGTTGTTTGTATTTTTTGAGTTTTATTTTATTGTTTTTGACAGAGAGGGAGACAGAGAGAAGAGGGAGGGCCCAGAACAGTCTCCACAGTTGTACATCATTAGTTTCTAACATGGTTTCATCCCACACAGGTGGGCACGGGGTTGCACAGGGCGGGAACTGGGCCGGGGGCCTCCTGTATGGAAAGCACACCCCAGTTCAGCATACGGGTCCACACGGGCTGGGGCCAGGGCTCAATCCTTGGACCCTGGGGCTGCAAGGCAAGGGTTCAACCCTCTGAGCCATCTCGGCATCCCCTACTTTTTGGCCATTATGAACAATGCTGCTACAAACATTTTTACACATGTCTGAAAATATGTTTTCATTTCTCTTGGGTAGATACCTAGGATGTTACCCCAGTCTTACAATCTAATCTGATTCCTTCCCACTTTCCTCTCCAGCATCAAAGACTGGGGTGTCTCTCCTCCAACTATAGGAGGATTCCTCAGCTATGTCAGCATTGTCTCCTTCGTGGCTGCCCCGGGGTCTTGTCTCTCAGTCATCCTTTCTCTCTCATCATGAGCATTCTCTTCCATACAACGGGTATCTCAATAAGACCCTTCTCATCGACTATTCTCACATGAAGGTGGACAGACTCTAGTGTGGCACCCAAGACCCCCACCTCCTGCTGCTCAGACTTCTGTGTACTTCTGTCCCACAGGGAGGACCTGTGACTTACTTTTAACCAATAGAATATGGGTTGTCACTCCCATAATTATGTTACCTAATATATAAGACTCTATCTGAGAAGATAGAGATATAGACCCTTCTCAATGGCTAGATCAAGTAAGCAGCCACATTGGAAAACTCTCATCATCTTCTAGGGACTGGGGGTGGCCTGTCAACAATGGCAAGTGGCCCATGCGACCTGTAGGTCTAAGACTTCTAGGGAAGCTTTTAGCCCAGGTATGTCCAACCTGCGGCCCAGAACAGCTTTGAATGTGGCCCAACACAAATTCTTAAAATATGATGAGAATTTTTTGCAACTTTTTTTTTTTTTAGGTTTAGCTCATCAGCTATCATTAGTGTTAGTGTATTTATGGGTGGCCCAAGACAATTCTTCCAATGTGGCCCAGGGAAGCCAACAGGCTGGACACCACTGATCTAGCCAATAGGCAACAAGAAAGCCAGGCCCTCAGCACCACAACCACAAGGAAGTAAACTCTGCCAGCAACCTGAGTGAGCTTAAGGGTGAATTCTTCCCCAGATGAGCTCCAGATGAGAATGTAGCCCAGCTGACACCTTGATCGTGGACTGTGAGATGCTATGCAGAGGACGCAACAAAGCCACGCCAGGACTCCTGACCCATAGAAGCTGTGAGATAATGAATGTGCATTACTTTACGCTGCTAGCTTTGTGGTCATTTGTTACATTGCAGTAACAAGTGAATAGACACGAAGAGCTTAGAAGAGAGTCTGGCCCAGCCAGCAGGCTATGATGTTAGCACTACTCATGATGGTATCAGATCAGCAATTTTCCCTTGGATTATAACCGAGCAAAACCCATCTGAAAAAATCAATGGAAACAAGTGATATTTTCCATCCCTGACAAATTTGTTCCGAGTTTTCTGTCTTTACTTCTTGCTCTTCTATACAGTTGCAATTTTCTGCAATTTAATTCCTCTACTTCCTCTACTCCACTGAAGCTGTTCTCTTCAAAGTCACCAATCATTTGCTAGTCACTAAATCTGATGGATGCTTTGGGTCCTTTCTGGACTTGACTTCTCTCGCTGTTGGTGACTGAAATGGCTTAGAGCTTTGTCCCAAGGAGACATTCAATGAATCTAAAGCTCTTTCAGGAGGACCCAAGAGTGATCAGACCCTGACAGGCTGGCTTCTGGCAACTTTTATTCATTCATACATTTACTCATTCATCCATCCACACACATACACACTTTGGGGTACTACACATGCAATACTAAGCCACTCAATAATCTAGGCCCAGGCCCTATTCTCAATAGAGATTACATTCTAGCATAGGGGTATGGTTTAAAGTAAGTCAATGAGTAAGCTTTCAGAGAGTAGTAAAGATTATAATGACAATACATCAAGGTAAAGTGATAGGGAATGCTACATGGAGGGGGCTATGTTAGAGTGGGTGGCTGGAGAGGCATTCTCTAAGTAGGTGACATTTGAGTTGGTGTATGAATGAAAATGAGAAACCAGCCATGGGAAAATCTGGGGAGAGGGCATTCTAGGAGAAACAGCTAATGCAAAGGCTTAAAGTGGAAAAAATCTTGGGAGGATGCAAGGAACAGAAAGAAGGCCACTGTGGCTAGAGCAGAGTTGAGCAAGCAGTGAGTGGTAGGAGTTGAGGCCAGAGATACCAGAAAGGTCAGACCACATGGGGCCCTGTAGACCCTGGTGGGGAGTTTAGATTTTATTCCAAGTGCAGCCATGAATGTATCAGTAGAGGTTTAAAGCAGGTGAGTCATTGATGTGATTTTTATTCTATAAATATCACTCTGGTTGCTACACGGAGAAGAGATTATAGAGAGGCAAGGGCCAAAGTACGAGTAGGGTGACTAGTTGGATGGCTATTGTAGCGGTGCATGTACGGGGGGTGGGGGAGGGATCATGGTGGTTCTGACTAGAGTGATGGAGGTCAGGTTTCCCAGGAAACAGACTTTGAAATTCTGTGATTTGTATGCAGGTCGTTTATTGGGTAGTGAACTGAGGAACAACATTTGCGGGAGAGGGAGAGAAGCAGGGTTGGGCAGAGGGAGAAATCAAACTACAATGAAGTTGCCGCCGAGCCCTCATCCCAAATCTAGGGGAGCTCTAGAGCTGGGAGAGCCCCTCAGAGTTGTCCGGAATTGAGGCAAGAGGGCCAGGTTTGCCCACCCTAGAATCAACCAGTCCCTGGATATGAGATGTGGGCCTGGGGAGCGGGGCATAGTCTCAGGTAAGGGGGTTCTCTTTAGCTGAGGGGAATTCCTGGAGAAGGACCCAGCTGGAGAGATGAGTGCTTGCACACTCCACAGCATCTACTGCATGTGGTACTGGGGAAATGCAGAAAACTGGAGAAGGTCAGAGGACAGTTTCTAAGTAGAATCAATAAAACTCACAGTTGGCCTGGTTGTAGGAGAGAAGGACAAGGGAGGCGGCAAAGGTGACCCTGAGTGTCTGGCTTGAGCACAGGGTGAATGGTGGCACAGATTTTTGCAAGGAAGTTAAGAGTTCTATTTTGGCCATGTGCCATCCCAGAGACCCGATAGGCATCAGCGGGACGCTGTCAGCTGTGCCGTGGGACAGGTGAGTTGGGGCTCAGTGGAGCCAAGGCTGAAGATTTAGTTTAAGGAGCTGTCAGTCCTCCAACACATAGAGGATGGGGAATGTTCAAAGGACCCTCAAGAGAGGCCTATGAAGTGGGAAGGAGCCAAGGAGAATGGGTGTCCCAGAAGCTAAAAGAGGAACTGGTTTAAGGAAGTGGGAGGAGCCATCGGGTTGAGAGCGGACAAGAAGCTAGCACTGGATTTGGAAAGGTGGGGGCCATGGGTAGTCTTGACAAGAGCAGTTTTGCTCCCCAGGAGCGATGTGAATGGAAGCCCAGGTAGAAAAGGGCAAGGTGAGGATCCGAGGTGGAGAAAGGATTATAGTGAGTAGACAATTAGTTATTTGAAATGTCCTGCTGTGCAGAGACGCAGGGAAATAGGACAATGCCTGGAGGGAGATGTAGGGTCAATGGAGAGGTTTTTAAAAGATGGCTCATTCCAGGACATGCGCCTATGCAAATGGGGATCATCTAGGGGAGAGGGTGGGGGAATGCAAGGACTGGAGCCAGGGTGGAGGTTGGGGCATAAATGGATGATCTGGATATGACAGGCACAGGAGCCCTTCAGCCATGTGACTGAAGGGAGATACCAAGTGTAGATGCAGCTACAGGGTATCAGCAGGTTAGGAGAGTTGGTGGGAGAGAAGACGAGGGAGTTTCATTCTGTCAGTGATGTATGAGGCCAGGTGAGGAGAATAAAGGGCATGCAGGGAATTTGATGGGCATCTTGAGATAAACACTGACATTCCATCTCCACTGGGAAAGGCGAGGCTCAGGACCTGGCATCGTGGGAGCAGATCTACGTGGGCCTGGAAGGCTGTTGAGTGAGCACACTTGGAACAAAGGAGGCCAACTAAAGGAAAGGACCAGAGGCCGCTTCAGCCTCTGCGTCCATCCATCTTGCCCTTGAGTTGGTCTTGCCATTGGAACCAGACAACTCAGTCTTAGGGCTTGAGACCTCTGTCTCTGTCCTTAGGGATAGAATTTCCTCCCCGCTAGACAGTCCCGGAACAGACACTGTCCATCTTTGCTGTCCCCATTCTCTGTCTTCTGCTCTGTGACCAATACATTCTTATTTTAAATTTGCTGGATGTACAAAATAGGCTACAGTCCAGTACTCCTGGCCCCCAAACTACTTCTCATTTGGAGATGACCCAGCATACCTTTGCCCTCATCCACTGACTCACATTGCCTCCAAAGGCTTACCTACGCCCCTTGCTTCTGAGTTCCCCTGTGCGGCTCCACTTTTCAGCACCTTCCTTTTTCCCCCTGTCCCTCTCTTCTCATTTGTTGCCTCCCTTTTGGAACATGCCTTCTCATTGCCACCAAGGTCTTCCCTCCCCATAGCTGGGGTCCCACCTTCATGTCTCTTTTCTTTCTTGGCTTCCCTTGGCTTCCACGTTGTTCATGGATGATCTGTTGAATTCTAAATCATTATTGCCTGCCGAGAGACCTCTCCTGAGTTAGCGACTGGTAGATCCATTATCTCCATTTAATATCTTTTTCAAGTCAAGGGTCGTCTCCATAATAAATCCCTTTCTGACCTGCCAGCATTCTAGCCCCTATAGAGATTTCAATCTTAGCATCTTGCGATGTTAATTTTCAAAATAGATTTTTATTTTTAGAGCAATTTGAGGCCTGCTGTTAAATTAAGCAGACAGTGCTGATAGTTTCTATATACCCACTGTCCCCATACATGCACAGCATCCCTGATGTCAACCTCCCCCTGCAGAATGGTGCATTTGTTACAATCAATGAACCTGCATTGACACATCATTGTCACCCAAAGCCCATAGTCTACCTTAGGGTTCATTCTTGGTGTTGTACATTCTATGGGTTTGGACAAATGTACAGTGATATGTATTTGCCATTATATCATACAGAGTAGTTTTACTGCCTACAACCTCCCTGTACTCTACCTATTTATTCCTCAGTTGTTTTTACTGTTTTCATCGTTTTGTCTTGTCCAGAATGTCAAATAACTGAAATCATACAGTACGTAGCCTTTTTAGATTGGTTTCCTTCACTTAGTAATATGCATTTAAATCTCCTCCATGTTTTTTCATGGCTTGATAGCTCTTTTCTTTTTAGCACTAGAAAATACTCCATTTTGTGGATGTACCAGTTTATTCCTTCACCTACTGAAAAAAAAGTTGTCATGCTAACTTTTCACATGTGTCAGTTTACATATCTGTCTCACTATAGATAGTAAGCCCTTCAAGAACAGGGGTGGCCAAGTTTTCATAGACTTAGCACCTAGAAGACTGCCTGGTATATCGTTGATACTCAATAAGAGTTTGTTAAATGAATGAATGCAAGAGCAAACCAAGAAGTCAATGAATAGTATCCCCTTGGCATCTACAATGCCATATGCTCAAAGCTAAATGTACTCTCACCTTCTAACCCCCCCTTCTTCTTACCCCCTAAGTGATCCAGATACTTTTCACAGACTTTCTGTCTCACAGAATCCACCTGGGACAACAGTTTGAATATACTCTGGATTCTTCTTTCTCCTTACCTCCGATGTCTAACTACTCCCCAGGTGCTATTGATTTTACCCTTGAATGTCTGTCCGATTATTCCCCATCTATCATACCCTTTACCACCACTGAAGTTCAGATCCTATCTGTTTCTCAGCGGGGCTATTCCCACAGCATCCCATCCTCATTCCCGTCTCCACCAGGGCACTCCTCACACTGGCCACCTGAGTGGTCTTCCTAAGATATCCTTTTTCCTACTTAACATTCTACCATAAGCCCTTGTTCCTTCGGGATTACAATGAAACTTCTTATGAAGACATTTCAAAGCTCCTTATGATCTAGCCCCTGAAATTGCATATGCAAAGCTCTCGGCGCAATGCCTGGAACAGAAAAAGCATCATAAATGTTCACATTATTGCCATTATTACTGTATCGCCTAGAGATGAAAAGAATATGGGAGGACATGGGAATAGTCATCAAGTATCCGATGACTGGGCGTATGAAATAAGCATCAGACCCTTTCTGTCTTGTCCTAAGAGACAGAACTGGGCTGTTTCAGTGGAGGCTGCTGAGAGACAAGTTTCATTTTAATTGAAAGGAGACCTTTCTAACAACTGAAAGCATCCAAGAATCAGAAGGAAGTGAACATCACTGTACTGAAGGAGTGTGATTGGATGCTGAGGTGGTTTTGAATCCTGGTGAGTCATTCACTGGATTCCTAAAGCCTGAGTAATTTACTAGGGAATTCAAGCATCAAGTTAGGGGTAGGAGTGTGGACTGCATGCCCTTCTGGGTACTCACAACCCATGGGTTCTGTGTGATGGTGGTGAGAGCCCTGCCAGTGTCAGTTCTACAAGCAGCCTCTCACCCCTGCTAGCACCAATCCCTGCTTCTCACACCCTTCCTAACTCTCCCTTTCCATTGCCATCACTCTTTCACTCCAGCTCGCACCATTTCAACAGCCCACTGACAGCGATCTGAGCCCATCCCCTCGCTCCCCATCAATCCATTTCCTACCACCCTAACAAAGGGGTCTTCTTAAGGCAACGATGAAGACCCTTCCATTCCTCTCCTCAAAAACCTTCCAGAGGGAAAGCCGGGACGGCTCAGCGGGTTAAGCGCTCGCTTTGAAGCCCCAAGGACCGAGGATCGAATCCCGGCTCCGGCCCAGGCGGACCCACATGCTGAACTGGGGTGTGCTTCCTGAATGTGGTGAGGCCCCCAGTTCAATTCAAAAAAAAAACCTTCCAGAACCCAGCCCCTCCCCACTGCTCCCATCACAACCCCAATGTCTAAGCCTGTGGTTCCTGACTGCATGACCTCTGCGGTCAGATGGACTCACTCAGGTCTGAGACCCACCCAGCTCTGTCTGACCTTGGGCAAATCACTTGTCTTCTTTGGGCCTCAGTTTCCTTACCTGTAATTGGGGGTGATCATGTTGACCTTGATGGATAGCCGTGAGGCTAAAATGAGCGTTGTGAAGCCTCTAACAGAGTACTGAGCCCTCTATGGCCTCAAGACACCATGGTTCTCATGCCTATTCCCACCCACCCTGCCCTGCTCCCACCCGCTCACTGCCCCTCGCCTACCACGTACATCAGGTAGAACATCTGTCAAGTTCACTCCCACAGTCTGGGCCACTTTTCTGTCTCAGCACCTTTTAAATCCCTGGTCGTCCTTTCCTGGGAGCTAAAGCCCACTTCTGCCAGGAGCCTTTTCCCTGCAGGCCCCCATCAGAATGAGCTGCCCCCCACATTCAGTTGGACAGCCTTTTGCTCATGTCTCCATTGGATCACCCGCTGCATTGACTCTGTTTCCATGTCTGGTTCCCCTTGGATCGTAAGCTTTCTGAGGCCAGCAACCTTGACTGGTTTAGGGCTGCGCTGTCCTTCAGCCCAGTGCATGGGAGGTGCCATTCAATGGGAAGATAAGGAGATTTTTAAAACAGCTTGAACCTAAGCATTTCCACTAAATGTTAGTTAAGTAAGTAGATGGAAGGGAAAGAAAAGCAGTCAACCAAACCCCGGATCTTAGCCCAGCAGCCGTGCTGTGAAGCCCTGGGGAGGCTGGTCTTCAGGGCGGGATGGCTGAACAGGTGGGTTTGCTACCCACCTTTTACACTGGGTTTGCACTCTGGAGAGAGGCCTCATCTCCAGAATACTACCAAGGAGCCCCTTCCTCTAAATCTTCAACCACAAAGGCTCTTCTCACGAAGATTTCCGGTGACAGAAAAGACCGGCCTCTGGTCGATCCTTCTGTGGTCAGGCACCTCCTGCCCTGGGGATGGAAAGCTCCACCTGCGGCCTCAGGCTCCCTCTGCGGTAATCCCACGGCCGGGGCCCCCATCTCAGAGCAGGAGGCAGCTCCCAGACCGAGGCCTGGAGCTGGGGCCGCGTCGGCTGCGGAGAAAATCACTGGTAGAAACGCAGACTACCAAGGGGGCTCCAAAGGGGAGGAGAGGAGGGAGGCAGAGCCAGCCAAGCAGAGCCTCAGGCAGTCCAGCCAAGACCCAGAGCCTAAGGCCGAGCCCACGTGCATCCACCGGAACGGCGTCCAGAGCCCAGAGCCGGGGCAGGCCGTGCGGGCATACATTCCTGCCCTGGCTGCACATAGGCACACACAGTCTCTGTCTCTCTGTCTCTCTCTTTCTCTCAGAACCTGCCTCAGGATCTGGAGATCCAGACCCAAATTGCGGCCCTGACCACTCACATTCAACAACTCCCTGCCCTTCCAGTCCAGCTCCCACATAACACCCCCACCTCCCTGCCCACCACCAGCAGCAGCACCTACAACTCTTGTGCCTGGTGCTAATCCTCAGGGCACTGGGAAGCGGTGGACTGAGCATCCTTGCCCCTCAGCCATAGTCTGAGCCCTGGCTGCCTGGAGCAGTGGCACTTCAGCTGTGTGACCTTGGGCCAGGCAGTTCACCTCTCTGAACCTCAGTTTCTTCAGCTGCAAAATAAACATGGCAGGTCCTACCTCCCAGGCAGCGGAAGGAAAACATGAGGTAACACATACGGCCCTTGCCGAGGCCTCTACAGGGTAAATGCACCCCAGGGCATCTTCTCCCATTCTGTCAACATCCGCACAGTGTGCCGTATGCTATTCCGGGGGCCCGAGCTACAGCCGTGCACAGGAGAGGCCTCTACCCTCCCCAGGAACGCACAGCCTAAATTCCTTTCATTTCATAGAGAGGCAATCGCGACCCCAAGGATTGAGTGAGACGATAATTCTAACTGTCTGGGCATTCTGGGCCCACATCAGAAGCTTAGCAATTTTTGGCCTCCTTTCTTTTTCTCTCCAAGACCGCTCTTCAAGGAAAGGAACTGCAAACTGTTCACTGTCAGAATTCCTGGAATGCAATCGGTGCCCAATAAATGTTGGCTTTATTCTCTCAATGGGCATTCAGGGAACCAAAGACTCAAAGGCATTTCCCTCTCCGTTTCTTTCCTTCAGTCTGTCTCTGTCTGTCTGTCTGTCTGTCTGTCTGTCTGTCTGTCTCTCTCTCTCTCTCTCTCTCTCTCACACACACACACACACACACACATACACACTGTCGTGAGCTTGGATGAGAGGTTGTACCCACAGTCCAGTCCCTCACTGCAGTTGAACTCCAGGCCCACTGGGGCCCCATAGTCTGGGCTGATAGGGGAGAGCAGCAGGCTGTGGACCCAGGCTAGGCTATTGTTTATTCCTAACTGCCCACGGGGGTGGGAATCAGAAGCCCTTCCTGCCCCCACGCCCACTTCCACTTTAATGAAATGAAGGCACTCCACAGCCCCTACCCCCAAACCTTCCTAAGGTAAGAGTGAAATTGATTTTCCCTTTTAACTCGAAAGCAAGATAAACACATGGCACCCTTAGGGGCGGAGGGGAAGCACTTAAAATAGCTCATCTCGGGGAGCAGGCTGCTGCATGCAGTTAGTCAGAGGCATAGCCTGAATGCAAATCACAGAGGCTGGGCTCCTCCCACCTCCAGACCCCGCTTGCCCCTGGGGGCAGGTGAGAAGCTGCACCTTTGCCCCTCTGTCCCCTCTGCCCCCCATCAAGCTGGAGAGCGTCTAGCAGCGGACCTCTGCTCTCACAGGCTCCAACCTGGCAAGATTTGGCTCAGGTCAACCCCACCTATGCCCACCGCCCTGCAGCCATGGGTGCTTATGAGCCCGGGAGGCAGCCCACTGAGGCTCTCCTGTTAGAAGCCTCTGCTCTGGGTGACTCATTCTGGGTGCCCCCAGCACCTTCCCCCACTGACGGGGGGTGCAATTTCCAGTCTCCCATTCCTCCCCTACTCATTTGCTTCCTGCAGGAATTGGAGAACCAAGATTCTCCCCTCACCCCAAGCCTTCGCCTGCCTGACGCCCCAAGCCCCCAGCCATTCCTTGGAGAATCTGTCCCATCAAAGAGGCTTCTGGCCACCCTATCTTTCTAGGCAGGTGTTTGGAAGACCACTCCAGGCCCCCAGAGAGGACGCAGGAGGATGGGACGGCTGGGGAGGGAGGTGAGCTAACACCGACTGAACATCTGCATGTGCCAGACAGACAGCGCATTCCGTGTGTTTCCATTATTTCAGGTACTCCTCACCACTGCTCTGTGATTCAGGGGCCATACTCATCTCCAGCTTACAGATGAGGAAATTGCGTCTCAGGGCTTCAACAACTGGCCCAGGATCACAAAAGCAGTGAGTTGCTCCTAATCACTCACTATAATCTCCCAAGGAATAATTGTCTTCCATTTTCTGGTGTGTAGGTTTGGATTAGCACAGTCTCTGCAGAAAATGGAGATGTCTGCTGTGCCTTCCTGGGGCGCCTCCCCAAGAAACACCACGAGAGTCGGGTTCGTGAGGAGGGCAACGCCCTTCTGTGGAGCAAGCTGTGGGGCCACCAACCCCCTCCATCAGCCCCTTTCCAGGCACAGCCTGGAGTCTCAAGTTGCTGGAGTCCACCCTGGAGTGATTGGGTCTAACGTGACAAATCCAAGACCCTCAGCCCTGGCAGCCACGGTGTCATGACTCGGGCCTGGGGCTGCCGTCTAGGTTCGGTGTCACCAACACCCACGTTGGGAGTCACGCTGGGTGAAGGCCTCTTTGCATTCCCAAGTCCTGTGTGTACATGTCATCGAATATTATGCAGTCATTTAACACAAAGCTGTCGCTCTGTATTTATTGACATGAAAAGATGTCCACAACATATTGTCGAGAGAAGAAAAAAAGCATTTCACATGACAGCCTGCGGAGCCTGTTCCTGCTCATTTACAACCGTGTCCATATGTGTTTACAATCAGAGGTGTCTGCGAACATGCACCAGAGTGGGACCAGGGGTTGTTTCCGGGAGCAAGATTTGGGGTGACTTATTTTTTATTTCCTTCTTGGTTTGTTTCTGTGAGTGATTTTTATAATCCTGAACACATAGCATATTTTATCCAAAAAAAATGTAAAAACACTTTGTTTTTCTTTGGAGATCTAGTCTATTGTTTGAGAGAAGGTGAGAGAGAAAGAGAGAGAGAGAGAGAGGGCAGAGCAGTCTCCATAGTTGTACATCATTAGTTGTGACATAGTTTCATTCCACACAGGTGGATGTGGGGCTGCTTGGGGCAAGAACTGAACTGGGGGCCTCCCACATGGGGTTCGAGAACCTTTGCCCCTGAGCCATCCCAGCGGTTACCAGTTGCGCCACAGTTTAGCATATGGGGTTTGCATGGGCCAGGGCTAAGAATTGAACCCCATACCTCTTGATTGCAAAGCAAGTATTAAACTGCTGAGTTATCCCGGCATTCCCTAAAAACACTTTTCAAAACCTCACTGTGCTATTTAGTTTTGATAGAGGACAAGGGACAAAAGAATGTGCTTTCTCTTTCTCCTTCTTTCTCCTTCTCCCTACCTGTCCTTTCTCTGTGTCGCCCCCAAATTCTCATGAAGTGTCCCTCTCTATTGAGATGGCTTTGGAGCGAAGTGACCAGTCAGAAGGTCAGCACTGAGCCTCTGTATAAAATGGGTATCGTGAGAATTTCCGCCATTCAGGTTAGTTGAACAATAAGTAAGAATAATTATGTGAAGGCACTGGGACCACACCTCATGCATAATCGGCGCTGAATGAATGCTTGTTGGTGGCGGTAATCACACTGCACTAATGAAAAGGCCATGTGTCCAGAAGCCTTGGGGGCACAACCTCTCACTGATGTGAGAGGAAAATGCCTTTAAGTAGCTGAGATTGCAGGCCCGAAGCCACACAGCGCTCTCACTCATAGCCTGGTAGCATTGATTTAACATGCATTTTCACTAGTGTGTTTACCTGCCCCGCCACGGACCACATCCAGCCCACACGCCTGTCCACATGGCTGTCAAGCTAAGAACAGGCTCTACTTGTTTAAAGGGGTGAAACTAACCAACAACATACAACGAAGAACACGTGACAGAGACCCTACGTGGCCCACGAAGTCTAAGCCACTTTACAGAAAAAGTGTCCATGGCAGGGGTCAGGAGCCTCCCCGTCATACGTTGGCTGCTGGAGAAGCGACAGCTCGTGGGAGGACACAGCACATCGCAGAAGCCCAGGCCTGTCTCCCTGCACCATATGGCGAGGCCCAGCGCTGCTGATGCTGAGTCACCAAGGGAGACTTTTGTCTTCACGATCCTCTGGCGAGGGAGGCGGGGACCTGCGTGAGACATCTGGGATGATTTCCATTCCAGAGAGTAAAATGGAGTTTGGGGCTGCAGGGGAAAGCTTTGGTTACGCAGAAAATGTACCCTGTGCTTTGGGTACTCTCACTATCGCTGCTTTCAGAAGAGTGAGCAGCCCGGGATGCAGAGATGTAGGCAGTTAGCCCAGCGTCACACTGCTGGTGAGTGCAAAGCAGGAGTTCGAGCCCAGGCCACAAGACCCTAGGATGTCCTATATCCTGACCTTTGCCTGCGGAGTTATTCTTAGACAGTTAGATGTGGGTCCTCAGAGTAGCAATGACTCGCCTGAGTCAAGTGGACCTCCGGGGGCCCCTGTTGCCACCTACCTAGTTTCTCAGACCTATGCCGAGAGCTTTGTAGAAGCACAGGGAAGGAGACGCCCATATTCTAGTCACTGGCCAGGAGGGCCAGGCACCATGTGGGCACCATCTCTTTCCTTTCTCGCAGCTACCCACAACACCAGGACAATGATTCCATTCTGCAGACGGGAAAACTGAAGGTCAAGTGTATACAAGGTCGTGTGGTTTGTAAGTTGCAGGTTCTGAGTTGGAAGCCAGCTGTTCCTAACTCTGGAGTCTACACCTTTCAATGCCGCCTCTTCTGGGGGGTAGGCGGGGCACCTCCTCCTCATCTCTGGGGACACCCCCTTCAAGGAGATGCACTAGCAAGCAAGCAGCCTGCCCAGCTCCCACCAGCTCTGCCTCAGAGGATCTGAGCCAGTCAAGTGTAGCAGGATTGGGTCTGCTGAGACAGACTAATGAAGCAATTTAAAAACAATTGTTTGGAACACACAGACATCTGGGTAATAATAGACTACAAGGCAACTGACCAGTGAATTTTCTCAGGGCCACTAACAGAGCGAGATCTAGCTGAGCATATGCAGCTGGTGAGAGCCTCACTGCGGGGGTCCCACAGGCATCCCCATGAGGGTCTTTCTCGCTGCACAGGATGAGCCTGTCCCCTCTTGTGTGGCCAGGCCAGGCACTGCACGAGTGTGTCTGAGGGATGCTCCTGTGCAGACACACACAGAACAGCAGGTACATGCAGTTTGACAGTCTCGTGCATGCACATAGCTACACATACATTGGCATACACGCAACAGGGCACCCATATACGCATATAGCTCTACACTCTCAATTTGCACATTCCCAAACATTTCGCTTCCGTATGTAGGAGCATATGCCAAATACACATACATGGAGACCTGGTAGAACACAACACAGGCCCCGATTCTTCACCTCTCCCTGTATTCCCACCCTCTGCCAAGAGACTTCGCAGCGCTCCCCACTGAGGAGAGCGGAATATACACGTAATTCCCTGCCCCTTGACTTTGTGTTGGGTCATGTGACTTCCTTTGACCAATAGAATAAGGCAGATGTGATGGAATGCCAGTTTTAAGGTAAGGTCCTAAGATGCCTCACGTGTTTTCATCGCCTTCTTGCCTTTATGCCAACATTGTAAGAAGAACGTGCCTGGGATCACCTGCTGGTCCCTGAAGGAGGATGTGACACGTGCACAGCAGAGCCGTTCCTGGAGGACACAGCCGAGATCAGCCAAGCCCCGGCAAGCTCCAGACGCGTGGGCAGTGATACATGGGCTCGTTTGTGACGCAGTGAGAGCGAATTCATAGACACATCCAGGGAGACACGTGAGCAGAGAGACACGCAGACACGCACCCAACAGCCCCGGGTGTACACAAGCATGCACTACACACACACACACACACACAATCTATGGCACAGGCATGTTCTCAAATGCAAGCACCACTTGCCCACAGAAGGACCTGACGGCCCCCAGTGAGAGGGAAACCCTACCCTAACCCCTGTGCATCTCTGGAAGGCGCTTTCTTGCTGTGGGTGGGGAGTCTGTGAGTATAAGGTATTGAACCCAAATATTTTTTATAGACTTCAAATGGAGCAGCCTCTGACCCCACAGGGGCAGGGTTTTTCTAGAGCCTTCTCTGAGCAGCTCTAACAAGGGCCCTAGTATCGACTCAGATTGCAGCTTCCTTGGGAAGGAGGTACAGGCTGTCATCTTGTGACTTGGGAGCAGAAGTGGTGTGGGCAGGGGGCTGCTCCATGGGAGAGGGGCTCCCTAGGGCATGGGCCCGACGTCCTCTCACTCTGTGACCTGGGCAGTTCACTCAGGTCCAAGTGCTCAGTAAGGCTGATCCCACAGGAGGCCCCACAGGACGTCAGCGCCAGGGCTGGGCTGGGCCCTCCTCACTTCCTCTGGGGAGGGCAACGTGAGTTTTCAGCAGATGTCACGTGTTCCCCCAGCACTAGCTGCTAGGTGTGAACCTGGGCCCAGTAAGGTGCTATAGCTTAGTGGGGGCGGAGAAGGGGCTCAGGCTCTTCAACCACAGGACCTGGATTCTAATCCTGTCTTCACCATTTCTAGCCCAGCAAGTAACTTAGCCTCTCTGCACCTCAGTTTTCACATCTACAAAGTGAAGACAGTACTATGTGAGGATAAAATGAGATAGAACACCACTACGCCCGTGCCTAACTCAGTGCCTGGCAATAACAGCTCTTGCTATCCTTCTAAACCACTAGCTCCTAAGGGCTGGAGCTATACCAGGTATGTTCACCTTTGTACAATTATAGCTCCAGGGCCTAACACTTAGCAGGCTTTTCATAAAAGTGTTGACTGAATGGACTAATGAATGATACAACGAGGACAGAATGAGAGTATGAATGAAGGTCCCCAAGGTCTTTAGGGACGTGGATCAGAGTAGATGACAAGGCACATGGGAGGTGCTAGACCTCAGGTGGTGAGGCTGTGGAGCATGCATTGCCTACGACCCCTTCCATGGACATAGCCCCGTGTAGCTACCCAAGCACGTTCACATCGCCGCTGCCCCAGGTTAAAGATGGGGAAACAGAGTTGCAGAGTAGGAAGCAGCTCTTTTGACTCCAAATGTCAGGAGCCTCTCCTATCCCCACAGCTTCTCTGAATGAGAAGGACTTCTGAAAACCACCACTCCAACTTCTTTCTCATGGAAAGATAGATCCTTAGAGGGAAAATGACCACCTCAAGACCACACTGTGAGGAGGACACTGTGTTTCCTGAGTTTGAAGCCCATGCATCCTCTCAGCCCCACGAACACCCTGTGACATACGCGTGATCGGTTCTATGCACGTGCAAGCTGATGACACACAGCTCAGGACGGATTCCAGCCTGCAAGTCTCAGGCAGGAAAAAGAATTCGCCTGTGTACGTGTGGGTGGGAAGGAAAAAAGCCAGTCACTTGATCAACAAATGTTTATTAAACACCTACTGCATGTCAGTCTTCTATGCTAAAAGCTAGGACCAATCAAGACAGAAGACACAGACCCTGTGTCTAAGGGGCCACAGTCTAGAAGAGAGACAGATAGACAGACAGAAGATCACAGTGCACAGCAGTTCCCAGCGGGTGGAAGATGCTAAGTGAATGGAGCATTGGGGGTTTCTACCCCAGATTGGAGAGGTCAGGCACATAGAGCCCAGTGCAGGCCTACAAGAACCCTCACCCCACCCCGAAGACATAATCCTGAACCTATTCAAACCAGCATCCATGATCTGTCTTGATGAGAGGCTCAGCTTGTCTTCTAGGGCCTGAGCAATTCAGCTTTGCCGCCACATTGGCATCCCACCTCTCAAAACAAAAGCCCCAAAGATAACAGGCCCCCCCCATTCTCCTTTCCCTTTGAGGGTTCCCCACTGACATCCACACCCGCAGCTGCTTAAGAAAAGAGGCCTCCCAGGCCTCTGCCGAGGAGTTCTGCTAAACAAACTGTGCTCCATGTCTGAGAATTTCCAGGGTGATTTAGGGTCTCTTACAGCAAGATGCCCCAGGCAGCATCTTACTCTGGTGCTGCAGGGAAGTTGTCCCCAAGGAGATGACACCCGCGCTGGGTCTTGAATAAGAATAGGCACAAGCAGGGGGGAGGACAGAGCGGAAGGTCCAAAGGTGCAGGGGGACGAAAAAGCCTGACCTGGCTAAGACACAACAAGAGGATCAAGGAGTGGCTGAGGGGAAGCTGGGATGGCTCAGTGGGTTAAGCGCTCACTTTGCAGTGCCCCGGCCCGTGTGGAACCATATGCTGAACTGGGAGCTCCCCCAGTTCAGTTCTCTCTCTGTCTCTGTCTCTGTCTCTCTCTCTGTCTCTCTCTCTCTCTCTCTCTCTCTTTCTCTCTGTCAAAAACAATAAAAAATAAATAAATCTAAAAAAAAAAAGGAGCGGCTGAGTACTGAGGAAGCCCAAAGGCCCCGGGCCAGGAAGGGGATTGATCTGGCTGTTGTCAGGTGACTCCCACGAAGGACAAAGGCTGGGGCTGGAATGTTGCTTCCTCATTTGTTCATTGAACAAGTATTGATGTTAGAAGATGGCATCAGAGGGGCTTGATCGTGCTGGCCTGGGGCCACAGGGGGGACTTCGATTCTGAGTGATCTGGGGAAGCCACTGGAGGGTAGGAGGGTAGACCAGATGGACTAAAAGGGATCACACTGGGACTGGGAATGAACAGGAAAGAGGAATGGTCTGCAGCCTGGACCTGAGGGCCCCCAGGGCTGAGAGATGATGAGGAAGCTGCAAAGAGGGACTAAGGAACAGCCAGGGGAGGGACCCAAGTAAAGAAAGGGCTTCATGGGGGAGGGTGCGGCCCATGCTTCACCTTCTGCTGCCGTGGGTGGAGGGCTGAGTGTTGGGCTTGGCAGTGCGGAGGTGGAGGACTGAGCCCTTGATCAGAGTAGTTCTGATCAAGGTGGAATGGGCTCAGGAGAGAAGGTGAGAAGGCCTTGACCCAACAGCACGGAGCACCCGCTTGGGGAGTTTGCTGCAAAGGGAAGCAGGGAAACAGGCCTGGAGCTATACTATCAGGAGGGTCAAGTCAAGGGAGGGTAATTTAATCAAATACGTAATTAGAGCACTGTGCTTAGCGAATGATCCAATTGGGATGGGGAGGCGTCCACGAGTAGGTTCGAGGAGATTGAGTCTGGTGGAAAAGTGCAGGGACTGTCCTTACACCAGAGCCAGGCATTTCCTCCACAGTCACAGGAGAGGGGACAGACGGCAGGGGCCCAGGGAGCTCCATAGTGGCGGTGGTGGGACGCGAGGTTCACGCATGTTTACTTCCGTTTTCTCAGGGAAATAAAAGGCGAAATGTCAGCTGACCAGGAGGAGCAGGAAGGGGTTAGAGGTGATTTCTCCCGAGGCTATTTCTTCCTGGGCAGCCCAGGGGGTGGGCCACACTGCATCTTCCTGACTTCCTAGGGGTAAGATGGACACAGCGGCCTCTACTGGAGCTGTCCAGCCCCACGTCTGCCCCGGAGCCCAGAGGATGCACCAAGCACCCAGACCCCTCACAGCACCTCTCAGCCCACACAGGGTCTTCCAGAAGCGGGTCAGGAGGACTCGGAGTGCACAGCCCCATCCAGCCTGCCCTGAGCCAGTCTGGGAAGCCCCGGTGCTGGCAGGCGAGGACTAGGGCAGGGCAGGAGCTCAGCGGCTGGGAATCAGGTGCAAACCTCCTGCAAGTGCCTCCTGGAGGCAATACCTGCAGCCAGCCCTGCTCAGGGCCAGCTACGACTCGTATCCAGAGACTCTTGTGTTACTGCTAAACTGTGTGATGACACGTGTCAGACCCCTCAGAGGAAGGCAGACAGTCTTCCTGTGCCTTCAGGTGCCTGCCTGCCGGAAAGGGAGAAGCAGCTGTCAGCTTGAGCCTCCTTCTCCCTCCCCCACTCCAGCTCCTGCTCCTGCTCCTGCTCTCAGCCTCCCCAAAACGACAGCAGTGGGACGGGACCAGGTGCGGGGACAAGCCTCCAACCCCAGCAGCTCATGATCCAGGGCCAGGCTTTGTGCCAGTCCCTAGACACACGTTAGTTCGTTTAATCCTCAAAACGAGCATGAGTTTGTACTATTATCCACATTTTATAAGTGATGGTGCTGAGGCTCAGAGAAGTTAAGGAACTGGCCCAAAGGCACCCAGCTTGGAAACAGCAGAGATGGGACTTGAAGCCCAGCCTGTCTATTAATCAAGCACTTCACAGTGCTTTTCCTAACAGGGCTTTCCAGAAATCGGTCACTGAAGACCCAGAGTGCTGAGTCCTAGCTAGATTTCTCCCCAGCCAATCTGGCCAGGGTCAGACTACCCCAGTCCAAATCCTACTCAGTTATTTACTACTTTAGTGACCTTGGACATGGTATATGACACTCCCTAAGTCTCTATTTCCCTAACTATAAAATGAGGCTGTGACAGTACCTCCCTCCCGGGGTTGTCACTATAGCCTTTGCCATGCTGAGCCTGATCCTCCTCCTCTCAACATGCCTCAGAATATGGCATCAAAACCCCAGGCATGGCCAGGGCCAGAACAGGCCATCTCCTCCATCATTCTGAACATCAGACCTCTGTTGATGCAGCCTCACATTCATATCACATCCTTGGCTCACATAAAGCTTATAGTCCCTCTGCCTCCCGGGTCTTTTAAACACCAATATCAACAAGCCAACTGGCCTTTGCTATAAAGAAAGTGAGCTGCCCAGAGCTCCAAAAAGTGAAGTGCAAAGCCCCTTCCCAGAGGCCTGTGTAGTCCCACACAACTGCTCCCATTATCTGGGAGCCACCAGATGAGTGTTCTATGTAGATGAGATTGATTATAAATGCAAATTGGGAGTGGGCTGGAGATTGACTGGGAGGAAGCAAAACAGTGGGTGAAGGATTCAGGTCTGGAGGAGGGAAGAAAACGGGGAGCACGGGCAGAGAAGACGGAGTGGGGAAGGAGCCGGAAGTCGGGCCTGAGCAGCAGCTGTGGCTTGGAGACGCCCTGCTGCTGGTGAAGTGAAAGCTCTGCAAGGGGAAGGACCGGAAGGGCCCTGGAGAATGCTGCCAAAATGCTGACCTCGGGGAAGCCGGGATGGCTCAGCCGGTTAAGTGCTCGCTTTGCAGCCTTGGAGACCAGGGATCGAATCCCGGGCCCAGCCCATGTGGACCTATATGCTGAACTGGGGAGTTCCCCCAGTTCGGTTCTCACTAGGGCGAGACCCTGGCCCAGTTCCTGCCCTGTGCAGCCCTGCGCCCACCTGTGGAATGAAACTATGTGGAAAAACCAATGATGTGCAACTATGGAGACTACTCTGGGCCCTCCCCCTTCTCTCTACCTCTGTATCTCTCTCTGCCAAAAACAATAAAAATAAATCTTTAAAAAAAAAAAAGATGCTGACCTCTTAGAACCAGGGTAGGGACCACACAGTCAGAGGGGCCACCAGCTTCTGCAAGACCAGAGACCCAATGTGAACAGAGCAAGTCCAGTTAATCCACACAAAACCTTGTGCCCTTTTATACACAAGACAGTAAGGGCACTGGGCTCTCTGCCTGGTGAGAAATCCCCAAGAAACCACTTGTCGGGGCTTCTTGCAAACCACCAATGACAGGGAGCTCACGACCTTAGGAGACTCCTTAGCTAGTGCATGGCCACACCAGGTTCACATGTAGATGAACTCGATTCCACAGCCCACCGTGCACGCAACTTCGAAACTTCCTCATGGGCCTCCCTGCCTCTCCGGATTAGGCTTCCTGCCAGACGCTGTAAGTGCTACATCATAGCTTCCCTCACGCCCACTGCCCCAGGTGGTGCAGGTTGAAGCACGGTGTTTGTGGTCGGCCCCTGCTCCCCGTAGGGCAGGTGGAGCCTGTTACTGAGGCCCCTTGTAGTTGGAGGAGACCTAGGCTGGGCTGGAGTGAGACAGACAGACACACAGAGATAAGAGGAGAAGGGACAGAGACAAAGAGAGAATGAGCTGAAATCTAATAGGTTCCCCTGATTAGACTATCCTACAGAGCCCAAGAGTATGTAGTGGTTTCTGATTACAGGGACCCTGACTCCCTCAATAGGAGGGAGACAAATAGGCAAGGCTAGCTCCCCAGGGCTCAGGGCCGGGGAGATGGAACCCAGCTGATAGCATACCCACCATCCTTTATCCTCTGCCTGTGGCAGACATCACTAATCAATCATGGCGCTCCTTCTTGATAAGGCTGCATGGTGGTTTCATTTGAGATAACAACACACACCCTAAGGACCTTGGGCTCCCCGTGGATACAGCCTCTAAGGTGAAAGTTATAAAAGGCTTGGAAGGCCCTGCTGAACTTTACCCTGGAGGTCAAGGGCAAACCTCTAACTGAGCCTTAAAACTACTATCACAATTCACTGGGTTAGGACCCATTAGGTCATTTTAGTACAAAGTCCTCCTTTCTCCTGGCACTGGTCGCAACTGGCCAGTGTTTGAGTTCTGAGCCCACATAGGACAGGACAGGTCAGATACCATATCTGTGCACCCTGTCTTTGCTGGCTTTGGGCTGAGCACACTGATCTTTGCAACCAGCTAAGAAAAATGAGTGATCCAGGCCGTAATGTTTGCTCCACCCAGAGCCTGGCCCTCTTATTTTCTGAGAACTGTGTAATCAAAGGCTCAGGACTATTTTTACCCGATTAAGAAAAATCCTAGAATCAGAGTGGGTTTTTTTTAGCAGCTGTGTTGCCAATAAGGTGTTACTACAAACACCTGCTATTATCCCGGAACACACAGCAAGCATTGTTGGACTTCTGCTCGGCCTGAAGGAGCTCCCATCTTATTGGTGTGAGCCCCTGCCCACTTAGCCATTAGGATGTATTAGGGCAGCCAGAGAGTCAAGCATCCACTAGGGATGTCCCCAGAGCCTGAGCCCACCCAACTAGCCAAGTCACCTGAGTATCACTTACAGGAGAGCAGGTCCCCATGGCAATGCAGTCAGGATGTGATTGGCTGGTTTTAAATAATGAGGCGCCTACAGATCCATGTGCAGGCTATGATCCGGCCCAAGAGAGTGCCTAATTGAGAATTTAGGGGGGGATAAAAAAGAGGAATCCTTGAAAGGGACTGTGGTCAGCTGGACACCCAGAGACTGAATGGATGGCAATGGTTACCTCAAGCATGCTTCTTCACTCCGACCAGTGTTTGGAGCTTCTATTACAGAGCATTTTAGAGTAGAAGTGGCATACTCAACCATTCTTCTATAGTCTGCCTGTGGCAGACATCACTAATCGATCATAACACTCTTTCTTACTAAGCCTCCACTATTGAAAACAAGATAAAACTTAGTTGCTCGTCTGCTTTATAAGCTCATTTGATAATTAAGCTGGCTCAGAATCAGAAGCGATACTTTAAATTTAGCCCAGTGAGACTAAGTTGACCGTACGTACTGTTTGAAATAGGACACTACTGTTGTTTCTGCCCCGTTTAAAACGGATGTTTGGTCAGCCTAATTACTGATTGCCCACAACTGTCCATGAAGCATCACCTGGGCATTTGTTTTGATGTTGATGCACTAATATAGGGTGTTCAAGAGGATAGTTATGCCCTGAGTAATAAATTTGGCCCCAGAGGCTGAGGGCACCTTATTGAGTACTGATTGGATGGGGCTCATTTAATGTTTTGTGTGCCCAGCACCCCATCCATCTTCTAGGAGCAGCTCCCACCCCCATCCTTCTCCAACCATGTGATTTTAGGGGGCTGCCAGTCATAGTACCTACCCCATGCTTACACTGAGTAGTTCAGATGTAGCCTAGTCCTGGACCCAATACCTGCCCTGGGCCAGACAGAGCTCTTCCCTGGGAGTTTTGGACTCAGAATTAAGAAACAAGGAGCAGATCTTGCCTTGTGATTAAATGGGGTGCAAGGCATGGAAAATAGCAGTGGTCATTTTTTGACATGTGGAGGAAGTTGATTTGAGGGAACAGTGTTGAGATATAAAGATGAGCAAGGTGGTGCAAGAGAGATGGAGGGTCGGAAAGAGATAGAGATAAGAGAGAGAGAGAGAGAGAGAGAGAGAGAGAGAGAGAGAGAGAGAGAGAGAGAGAGAGACGCTAGAGAGAGTTCTAGTTCTCCCCTAGGCCAAACTATACCCCCTTCAACAATCACCTGAGCCCTTCTAACAAAGTCCCTTTTTTGGTTACATTTTGAAATTGGGTTTCTGTTACTTGCAACCAAGAACCTGGACAGACACCAGCATGCAGCAAAGACCCACAAGAGGAAGATAACACCACTGGGTGTGACTCCTGGGGGCAAACTTGAGAAGTTCCCTGAGATAAGGGTTCCCATGGCTGCAGGTAGTCATGGTGACAGAGAAAGCCTGGCCTGGAGGGGAACCACAAATGGGGAAGGGATTTGGACAAGTCTACTATTTATGAAGTTCATTCTCATTGGGTGGTTGTGGATATTCTATTGCTTAGACTCATGCTTGCTGTGCATCATGAGGTCATAAGAGTGCTCTAAGACTGAGAGGCAGGCTGATCGCTGTGTCCTCTGCGGACTTGGCTCCAGGGTCCCTGAGGAATGGGGCAATATCCTGGGTACAGTGAAAAATACACACATTTCTGGGGAAAGGAGCCAAATCTCTGCACGGCCCTCCTGCCCTGAGAACAGTGGTATCCCAGACTCTCCCTTGCAGGGCACACACTTCTGAAAATAGCTAGGAGAAGGGAGTGTCTTCTTCAAACACCCACAGACTCATCCATGCTTCTAATACAGGTCTGTTGGCACCTACTGTATAATAGATCACATGCTGGGAATCTCAGATATAGATACAAACACATGGCCCTGGCTTTGAAGAAGGCTCAGGCTAGTGGGGCAGAGAGACATTAAATAGAATACAGTGCTGCTGTTTTCCACACAGGGGTGTAAAAAATTCTAGAAGGTCAGAGGAAGCACGGTAAGTCAGCCTGAGGGATTAGAGCAAGCTTCACCAGAGAAGTGACATGTGAGCTGAGGAAGAGCTTCCTCAGAGGACAAGGTCTCAGGATTTTCCAGGAAATTCCCAGAGCACCCCTAAATAGTGTGGTTGGTCCTTCATGCTCACCCTCAAACACATCTTCCAGTACAGTAGCGACTAGAAAGCTAAAAGCTACATCCTCTGAAATCCTCTGCTAACTAGGTTACTGCACGTGACCTAAGTTGGTCAAGCAGACAGAAGGGGCGAGACATGGCAGGTGGAAATGAGCCAGATGAGGTGGCAGCTATGGGATCTTCTACAGAAGCTCTGGGAAGGGTCCACTAGGGGGCCCCTAGTCATAGGTGCTGATCAATGGGAGGTGGTGACCATGGGACATCACTAGAACAGTTCTATTTTATAACAGCACATTTTTCCTGGCTTTATTTCCCAACGTCCCCAGATATTCTGTTACCAATTGATCCTTATAATACATCTATTTATATTTATACCAGCTGGAGCGGATTCTGTCTGCAACAAAGACTCCTGAGTATGACACCAGGTTCTGCTTTGGTCTTCCATCCACTCTAGCAGTATCATGCAGTGGTTAGGGGTGTTAACTCTGGCTTTCAAAAAGCCTCAGTTCAAGTCCCAGCCCTACCATTTTCAACCAATGTGGTTTCTCCACCTATAAAATGGTGGTAATGATAATATGTGCCTCATGGGGTTGTTATAAAGCGCAAACGAGATAATGTACGTAAAGCACACAATACTAGACATATAGCAAGTGCTGGACTGATTGTTATTATAATTATGCTTGAGTTTCTTTGCCAGCAACCCAGTCTTCACACTGGTTGTGAAAAGCCAATTTAAGATTGGACAAAAGAGCATTCATAGCATAAAAAAAGGAGACCTCGACAACCCACAAAGCAAATTGAACAAGATGAAATGAAACAGGAGTAAGTGCACAGTCCTAATCTCAGGTAAAGAAAATCTGAACAAAGACAGGGAGACTGAGAGACAGGACTTGGTTGCAATATATACAAGACAGATTAATAGGATTTTAAAACAGATCAATGTGCATCACTAGTATGAGGTCGCCAAAATGCTAATACTGTCTTTGGTTGTATTAATAAAGGTAGATTGTAGAGAGAGGGAGGTGGAAACCCTGTTTTACTCTGTATTGATCAGCCTACATCCACAAAGTAGAATTTAACTCCGGAAAACCTTACTATGAGAAGGGTACAAAGACTAGTGTGAATTCAGAGGAGTCACGTGGGATAATAACAAACATTAATTGATCTTTTACTATGTACCAGAAGCCACTCCTAACCCATTCTTTTTTTTTTTTTTTTTTTTTTTTT